>JASANG010003985.1:0-48300 GCA_030248215.1 Enoplolaimus lenunculus
AAGTAGAGCAGGCATAGAATAAAATTTATACAATCTTGAGCCAGCTAAAAAACTGCGCCGGTATAAAAAAGACGGACTGATCTTCTGTATTGAGTAAGAAACTATCCTGTTTTCGCAACATACTAGAAATATAAATACCTTAAAAGAAGCAGACATCTCGTACTTGCTATTTTTGATATGCTTCTGCAAATAGGTGTACATACGATTTCAAGCAAACACTCAATTTCGAATTGCAATTGCGCTGTTCAAGGTGAAATTCTACGGATTGGACAAAGCACAAAGCCATGTCGTAGCCAAAGCCGTTCGGATCAATTCAGAATTGTCTTGTCCAGGGCGCAATTTTACGACTCGGGCTAGCCCAGCGTTTCTTTCTCTACACACTGTGCACGCCTTTATGCCATACTCAAATACGATACGCAAATACTGTTTTCTGATAGCCTTGATTTAAAAATCAGTACCTGTTGGTGACCATACATACGGTTTTAATAAAGAGGAAAAGCAAACCTGCACTGTCGTCCGCGGCGCTATAATTTGCGCTGACTGGTTGTTGAGAATCGAACACCGAGTTTATCGGTTGGACAACTTCAATTTCTAGTTCGCCACTCGATGCAGAATTTCGATCCGAACTGTAATCTACGCAGAGATGCGCTTGAGACTGCCAACTTGATGCAAAATTTTGTTGTTGACCTGCACTGTCGTCCGCGGCGTTATCATTTGCGCTGACTGGTTGTTGAGAATCGAACACCGAGTTTATCGTTTGGACAACTTCAATTTCTAGTTCGCCACTCGATGCAGAATTTCGATCCGAACCGTCACCACTTACGCAATTCACGTATGGCTGCGCTTGAGATTGCGAACTTGACACAACGTTTTGTTGTTCACCATCCGCTGCTATAAAACCAAAACTTTCAAAAATTCGGCAATAAAATAAAAAATGCCGGCATTTTTTATCTCGCCTGTTGTACACCTCAGCTCAGCCTAGGCTACATACGTACATCTTAGGTAAAGGCATATAAAACACCTAGGCAAGGCTAGGCTAAAGTATTGTTTTATAGGCTTTAAAGCCTTTTTCCAAAAAAAATATACAAGTTTAAGCGTGTGGGCGGAAAGCGTATAAAAAATAAATCGATACAAGTCCCGACAACTCGGGTCAAACTTTTTTAAATTCAAATTGTTTAGGTACACAGTCGCTCCAATATGAAACTTTATTCAGGTGCTTTAAAATCAAACAAAGTATTGCGTGATCTCGACAAACGCACGAGAAGGTTGCAAATTTGTGGACAGATTTGCAACAATATTTTGTGGTAAGCCCAAGCCGTCTCTTCATTTCAGCACAGATCCAAAAGGGGTGGGCGTATGCCTCCCATCAAGTGGTTTTTTGTGATACATACGGCCTGCCTTTACAATTTTTTCCTCAGAACTTTTTTATAAAAGTGAGGTCCCTACATATATACATTCTTTCCTCTCAGAATTTTTATCGGGAAAATATTAGCCTACCTTACATTTTTCGCTGCTAATGTATTAAAAGCAGAAAAGGAAAACATATGCCAGCTCGCCTCAGCCTCGTCAGAAATTCTCGATCCTCCTCTGCATGACAGAAAGTTCGAGAAAAGACCGTAATAAAAAAATTAGCAATCACCTTGCTCCTCGAATGTTTTACCACAAGCCTCGAGACAAATTTCCTCGTCAATTTCAGTTTCCAGTTGGTCGCTCGATACGGAACTTCGATCAAAAACGTTGTCATTTGCGCAACTTGTGTTAACAAATGGCTGCGCTTGGGACTGCGAACTTGATACAAAGTTTTGCTGTTCCCTTGTACTGTCGTCCGCTGCTAGAACAAAAAACTTTTCACGTAGCGCTACGTATAGGTATATAAAGACGGTTTCGTAAAACGTTGTTCCATATTCCAAAGGCATAATATGTATGTATGTATGTATGTATGTATGTATGTATGTATGTATGTATTTTATGTATATATATATTATTAAAATTAGTGGTCTATTAAAAAATGACAGAGAAGCGGTTGCAGTTATTTAAAAATTTTAAACTCAAAACTACTGGTTTGAATATTAAGTTTGGGTAACTTTCTTCTAATTATTACAGATTCAAGGATCTGCAAGCCAAGATTAGCTCGGGATCTATGAAGCTGCGGAAAAGAAGAAGCAATAATAGAAAAATCTTCTAAATACACGAACGTCCTGTATTGTTACAATGCTCCGATATGGCTGATTTCAACTTTAAACTGGATGTAGTGGGTATAAGGGAGCGATCCGAAACTTGCCTATGCTCACACACACGTCTATACAATTGTCTATTAGAACACTCAATTTCGAATTGCAATTGCGCTGTTCAAGGTGAAATTCTACGGATTGGACAAAGCACAAAGCCATGTCGTAGCCAAAGCCGTTCGGATCAATTCAGAATTGTCTTGTCCAGGGCGCAATTTTACGACTCGGGCTAGTCCAGCGTTTCTTTCTCTACACACTGTGCACGCCTTTATGCCATACTCAAATACGATACGCAAATACTGTTTTCTGATAGCCTTGATTTAAAAATCAGTACCTGTTGGTGACCATACATACGGTTTTAATAAAGAGGAAAAGCAAACCTGCACTGTCTTCCGCGGCGCTATCATTTGCGCTGACTGGTTGTTGAGAATCGAACACCGAGTTTATCGGTTGGACAACTTCAATTTCTAGTTCGCCATTCGATGCAGAATTTCGATCCGAACCGTAATCTACGCAGAGATGCGCTTGAGACTGCCAACTTGATGCAAAATTTTGTTGTTGACCTGCACTGTCGTCCGCGGCGTTATCATTTGCGCTGACTGGTTGTTGAGAATCGAACACCGAGTTTATCGTTTGGACAACTTCAATTTCTAGTTCGCCACTCGATGCAGAATTTCGATCCGAACCGTCACCACTTACGCAATTCACGTATGGCTGCGCTTGAGATTGCGAACTTGACACAACGTTTTGTTGTTCACCATCCGCTGCTATAAAACCAAAACTTTCAAAAATTCGGCAATAAAATAAAAAATGCCGACATTTTTTATCTCGCCTGTTGTACACCTCAGCTCAGCCTAGGCTACATACGTACATCTTAGGTAAAGGCATATAAAACACCTAGGCAAGGCTAGGCTAAAGTATTGTTTTATAGGCTTTAAAGCCTTTTTCCAAAAAAATATACAAGTTTAAGCGTGTAAGCGGAAAGCGTATAAAAAATAAATCGATACAAGTCCCGTCAACTCGGGTCAAACTTTTTTAAATTCAAATTGTTTAGGTACACAGTCGTTCCGATATGAAACTTTATTCAGGTGCTTTAAAATCAAACAAAGTATTGCGTGATCTCGACAAACGCACGAGAAGGTTGCAAATTTGTGGACAGATTTGCAACAATATTTTGTGGTAAGCCCAAGCCGTCTCTTCATTTCAGCACAGATCCAAAAGGGGTGGGCGTATGCCTCCCATCAAGTGGTTTTTTGTGATACATACGGCCTGCCTTTACAATTTTTTCCTCAGAACTTTTTTATAAAAGTGAGGTCCCTACATATATACATTCTTTCCTCTCAGAATTTTTATCGGGAAAATATTAGCCTACCTTACATTTTTCGCTGCTAATGTATTAAAAGCAGAAAAAGAAAACATATGCCAGCTCGCCTCAGCCTCGTCAGAAATTCTCGATCCTCCTCTGCATGACAGAAAGTTCGAGAAAAGACCGTAATAAAAAAATTAGCAATTACCTTGCTCCTCGAATGTTTTACCACAAGCCTCGAGACAAATTTCCTCGTCAATTTCAGTTTCCAGTTGGTCGCTCGATACGGAACTTCGATGAGAAACGTTGTCATTTGCGCAACTTGTGTTAACAAATGGCTGGCTTGGGACTGCGAACTTGACACAAAGTTTTGCTGTTCCCTTGTACTGTCGTCCGCTGCTAGAACAAAAAACTTTTCACGTAGCGCTACGTATAGGTATATAAAGACGGTTTCGTAAAACGTTGTTCCATATTCCAAAGGCATAATATGTATGTATGTATGTATGTATGTATGTATGTATGTATGTATTTATGTATGTATATATATTGTTAAAGTTAGTGGTCTATTATAAAATATGACAAAACAGCGGTTGCAAATTTTTTAAAGATTTTAAATTCGAAACTACTGGTCTGGATATTAAGTTTCGGCGAACAAGCAATAATAGAAAAAATCTTCTAAATACACGAACGTCCTGTATTGTTACAATGCTCCGATATGGCTGATTTCAACTTTAAACTGGATGTAGTGGGTATAAGGGAGCGATCCGAAACTTGCCTATGCTCACACACACGCCTATACAATTGTCTATTAGATGAACCAATGTAGTCCAGTAAACAACTGGAACACTTAAAGTAATAGACGATGTTTAGAGCGTAGGAAGTCTGGGATCGCATCTTTAACCCTAAAGAAAGAACGAATTTTCCGATGGTTGTAGAAAACAATGCGTAAACGCAAGTTACTTGAACCAAAGGACTGATTAAATATTTTAGTCTTTCTTTAGGGTTAAAGATGCGATCCCAGACTTCCTACGCTCTAACATCGTCTACTTTAAGTGTTTCATATATATATACCTATGTGTGTCAAAAAGACATCACAGTGCATAAAAAGGTTTAAACTTACTGTTGTGAATTATATCCCACGTTGTGTCCAAACGGAACAACTCATTGGCTAAATCAAAATCTCCTAATCCAGACATAGTATGAAAAGTGTCCCCAAATTTTATATAAACTGACGACGATTTGCGCTTCTGAAGGTGAGCGCACAGTTGTGTATATGAAGGAATTGGCGTTGCTACAAAGATATATTTCAGTGTGGGGCTGCCGTCCGGATCACTAACAATACAATTTTCAATTGAGACGATGGTATAGGTCGATAGCACTATTAAAGAGTTCGGTCCTGTCCATAGTTTAACGAGTAGAAATGCGTCGATTTGTTCAACCAATTGATTGCTCAAATCTAGTACGGTAAGTTACTTTAAATACTGCGCAATCGAGTCGCCTAGCGTTACATCGATGCCTATAATTCCAGACAACCGTAGATATGTCAAATTTGTCATATTTGGAGATGCGACCAATAAGTGCAGAAATTCAGGAGAAAATTTGTTGGAATTTGTTAACCGAAGGCAAGTCAGTGACTTTTCCCAAATACATATCAAACCATATTCCGATATTCGATAGCAGTCATAAAGAGCCAAAGATTTCAGTCGCGGTAACATTGAACAAAGCCGGTTAATATCTAGGTCACAAAGTCCGTGCGCATTCAAATGTACAAGACACAGAGTTGACGAAAATCGGTTACATAAAACTTCGACTGTCGCTGTACTAATGTTTGCACTGCGCAAAACAATCTGACTAAGCGTTAAATTTAGCTGTTCGAGCATTTCAATAATTGGCTTTTCCTTCACTGCGTAAAGACTAATTTCCAACGCGGTTAGCTGTGTCCACTTACGAGGCAGTACATGTTGTATTATACATGGATTTATGTTGTGGCACCGACTTATACAGAAACGTGCAACGGACGGAAACAGGGAGAAAACCGGTAACATAATACCAGCATGTCCGTTCGTAATTGTTAGTTCGGTGACATACGGAAAAAAACCGTTTGGCATGAAACTAGAAACATCACACTGAGTACGAAAATTAAGCTTAACGGCTTTCAAAAATTTCATCCTCGAATCCAAACAATTTTTGATGGCTTCAGCTGTAGTCGTATTGAACTGCTGCACAACAATATGCATTCGCTTCCAAAGATATGCATCGGATGCACGATTGTATAAAGTTCGACAGACGAGCATCACGTGATACAAATTCCTCTGATTAAGAAATGAAAAAATTTGCATCACAATTTCTGGAGGCAATGAAACAAGCGAAATCTGACGATTTCCTGCAACACAATGATAAAAAAGACAGACGTGCTGCCAAAAAACAAACCTTACCAGAAATGCTGCAAGTATGCGAATTAGAGGGGAGAACTTTAGTGTTTCATTTTGCCTCTCCAGATTCGGAATTTTTGGACTGTCATTTTTAAAATTCTATTCAGTTGTCCTATTTGGACTCAAAATGTGGACATACCTAATTTAAACCCAACTCCGTTCACTGCAGTGTATATATATTTTTATGACAAATATTCAAACCGGCTGTGGATTTTATATATATTTTTTTTGGTTAAATTTCCGGGCATTCAAATTTTACCTACCAGTCGCATGTTGACCATTTTTGCCAGCTGCAACGCAAGCCTTTGTTTCGAAGGTGTCGTCCATACCAATGCATAGATATATAATATACGAACAAATTTTTAAGGCACATAAAATCCCTAAAATATTTTAAAATATTTTCACGAAAGAATTCTGAAAACATATATATACCATTTTAAGACCATATAGGGCTGTCCCGGTTTGTCTTGCTTTAACATCTTCCTCAATATAAAAATGTGTATATACATGGAATGGAAAATGAAAAATCAATTCCAGAACACCATCGGATTTCAATTTTTATTTTAAGATCGCCATTGGAATACAACTTTGAGAAATACGCTATCAAATGAGAAAATAAATTTTGCTATTTTAAATTCATTCCATACATTGCAATTTTCGCTGCCGTATGGAATCGTTCATATACCTATATATTGAGCAATGTTCGGAAGTTGACAGTGAAATTTTCTTTGCATAGCAGATAGAGAAATGCACATGTCACTTGTGGAATTGACAATTTTGTATTTGACCTTATACGAAGTTCGCTGAATTAATATCTCGTGTGGGGTTGAATTGCCAAGTGGTAGAATATTGTCGCTTTCTAAAAACGATATATATATATATATATATATATGTATATATATATATATATATGTAGTGATGGACTGCGATATACCTACTTCTTTGAGGTCGATGATGGAATACGTTTTTGTTGTTTTTAAGAGGTCATGTTCCTGTGTTTCTGGGAAATTTGTGTTCAGGGACAATATTTCCTGGATAGCAATTTTTCTCTGGCATACTAGGGTTTCGGCTTAGGAATACGCATTTGTAAAACGCTTAGGCTAGGCTTTAGGAACACGCTTTTATCTACTTTTACCACGTCAATCCAGCCACGAAGGTTTAAAAAGGTTTTAAAACATATATAGATACCAAATCATATTTTGTCAAAACGAAACCAGATATCTGGTGGTAGGTACCGTAAGGTGCCACTATTTTACGTTCTGATTCACTTCCGGTTCCGACAAAACTCGAACTTAGGTTGCACCCCACACAAAACTCAGTGCTGGCAAAGTTGTGACAAACTTCAAAATATCGAACACAGGACAAATGATCCGAACTAGGGTTCCATTTTCCGTGCAAACATTTTACCTATGCATGCCTATCTTCTCGCAACAAAAATGCTATGATTTTCAAATTCACAAGCAGTTAAAAAAGTTTATATAAAAATATGCATATATATGTATTATAGCAAAAAAAGCCAATCGGCCAATGCACTTTTAGGGCCGCAAAACAGTTAAAACCGTACCTAAGCCTCCTAGCCTAGCCTAAAGAATACGTCTAACGCAAGCAAACTATGTAGTGTAGCCAACTCGTTTTATCCACCAGAAACCGGAACGGCCCTAAAAGTACATAGGCCCAAAAAAGTATATATACATATACAGGATATTCAAAAGAGCAACACACACTAAAAAGTATATATATGTGTCGTAGCCCAAGCCGTTTTTATAGGTAGTCCAATTCGGAATTGGACTAGTCCAGGGCGTAAAATTACGACTTGGGATAGCCCGCGGGGTCATCCAACAGGTGCACGCCTTGTGATTGGTTTTTACCTTTGCCATATTAAATACGACTGGCTGTATCGCCACCTGTATTCTTTTACCAAACAGTTTGTTTGTACGGGACATCAAGAAAATACGACTTTAAAGCAACCAATCAGAAAACGCACCGCGTTATATCACACGTGTTTCCGCCTTGGGCTAGCCCAATTCCACTTTGGACTAAAGCCCAATTTAGAATTGGGCTACGACTTGGGCTACAACATCACTGAGCGGTTTGAACTTGTCGAATGGAGTTTGAACAAATTGTAGGTAGGTTACTGTAGTTTTATGACCTCGTTGAATCTCGCAATACCAAACAGTTTGATTTGGTATTAGGTTATTTGCCGCTATTTTAATCAGAAAACGCACATCAGGTATTTTATTCGGCCTTGGGCTAGCCCAATTCGTTTTTTCCACTTGGACTACGACATATATACATTGAAATACGCAAAATGGTACGGTACACCGAAGCTTTCGCTTTGATCTTGTCCTGAGAAAATATCAACAAATTCTGGAGTACTACTGAGTCTTAACAAACTGTGGAATATATTGTGACCTTGTTGAATCTTGCATACATTGAACATAAATTGTCTTTGCTGTGTGAAGCGGACGTAGACCCAGGACACATGGAAAGGTACAGAGGATCCCATTCTGAGCCGAACTGAAAATCAGTTCCATAGGTATCTCAGACAATATAGCATTTGCACACCTAGTACAAGATATTCAGAATAAAAATATTGCTGAACTAAAAATATAGAACACGTTGAAATAAGTTGAAATCAAGGACATGCACATGAAAACGAGAAAGCAAACACTGCGCCCATTTGATCTCTGGATTTCGCATCTTTAAAATAAAAATTGTCCAGTGGGACAGTTCTGCGCAGCCCTTGCTACAAAAATAGGTATTCAGCGAAAACACTTGCATCAGAAACTGAATTGTCTTTTAAAAAGATAAAAAATACATATATATATATATGCCAATAATAAGCTTTAAAAATTTTTGAAGAATTTGAATAGATTTCGTAAAATTTTTATTTCACATCGAACAATACTGCATAAAAATGAAAAATTCGACATAAAAATACATAGAAAAACTTTTGAACGTAAAAATATATTTTCGTTTTTACAAAATGGACACCTATTTTAACCAAAAACGTACTTATATATATCCGGTATCCTGATACTGATGCAAAAAACAAAGTATGAAACACAAAACAACAGCTATAAAAATATAATGAGGTTTTTATTCAGTGCTGAACTGAAACCAAAATCAATATATACACATTGAAAAACTAAAAAACGTCATTTTAAATTGCAGCACCCATTTGATCTCTGGATTTCGAAACTTTAAACTTTCTTAAAAACCATCCAAAGCGAAGTTCTGCATAGCCATCATATATACATTCAGGTAAAACGCTGATATTTTGCATCAGGCGCTGAATGTTCTGAAACTGAATGATGCGGATCGGTTCCAGCGCTGCCTGAAAAAGCACTCAATGCGTCTTACAGAAACTACAACAGAAATATACCTAGCTCGTTTTGGTGAAAAAGAGGCAAGAAGTTTTTCAACATTTCCCTCTGGAACCAGCCAAGGAGTTTTTCTGTTTTTTTACAGCCCCAACAGTCCCACTGTTTTGGCTGTGCCGTTGTCGCAGCTGTCCCGTTGCTCCGGCTGTTCCACTGTCCCGGCTATCTCGCTGTCTAAGCTGTCCCATTGTCCCAGCTGTCCCAATATAATGGTTGTCCCACTGTTCGCTGCACTCCTGCTTGCCGTACTGTCCCGGGAGAACGGGACGGCCCTCAGGGTATGGGCCAAAGTATAGGTTTTACTCACCGAAACCGTTTTCAGTACTCGTGTATAGGGATTGCCAAATTGTATTCGGAATGCGTCTACGTGGCTCGTCTTCAAATGGATCTTCAACAGAAAAATCTAGAATTAAAAACATCAAAACAGGAATCATTCCAACCCAACGCAGCCAATACCTATAAGACGCACTATAAACAACACAAAAAACTTCTAGGACAACAGATTGCTTTCTCGGTGTTCTTGAGCTGAGGTATCCTTCGAATGGCCACACTATTCATTTGGCCTATGGCAGGTATATACGTATTTGACAATACGGGCCTGGTGGCCTCCATTTAAAAATTAAAAACACACCATTTTTTACCTTTCTGACAAGATATGCACAGACGATTTGATAGCGCCAACTCGTTTGATGTTTTGTCATGTACTGAAAATTCAAATATGCATATATATATATATATATATATATATCTCATATTGAAAAACATGACAAAGGAATTGAGTGGTGGTAAAGAACAAAAAGAATCGTCTGCTCAATATTAAAAAGACTCCTTATTAACACGCGAAATGCGGAGCGCTTGTAGCGGAGGCATTTTCAATTTTGCACATTTCGTTGACTCATCCACTCTACAAAGCTGGTAGGGAAAAACTTTATAGGTCAGTAGGACATTGTTTTCACACACAGGTTTTTTAAAGAATCACAAGTAAAAAACGTTAAAATGCAGAAACGTTTTAAGCTATAAAATATATATACCTTCATGAATTATATCCCATTTCGGATCAAGACGAGAGATCTCGTTTATACAGTCATAATCTCCAAGCCCGGAATCCCATTTCGGATCAAGACGAGAGATCTCGTTTATACAGTCATAATCTCCAAGCCCGGACATATTGCGGAAGAAATCTCCAAATTTTATGTAAATTGACGATGACTGTCGCCGTCTCAATAGCATACGGAAGTTAAAGGTACCTATCAACCCCGGATTTTCAGCGATAAAAATGTACTTCAGGTTTGGGCTAGCGTTGACATGAAACGCAAAACAAGATTCCAGTGTAGCGATGGAGCTTACTGAAATTATAACCAGTGAGTTTTCCATTGTCCAAATTCTATCGAACGATTTTCTGTCATAAGAATCAATCCACCTGTTCTCTAAATCAAGCACCTTAAGTTGCTTCATTCGCGTTCCGAGTATATAGCTGGTACGCTGGTTGATGTCGCTCATCTTATTTAACAGCAAGAACGACAAGCCGCTTAAACGTGGTGCGTAAAGAAATCGATTTAAAGCTTGTCGAGAAAAACTATTTGCGTTGGTGAGACGAAGGCATTTTAATTGCATTAGACCAATGTTTGTCAAACTCTGTTCGGTAATCTGAAAGCATTCATACAAGCCCAGTGATATCACGTGTGGTAGACCACCACACAGCACTGTAACGTCTGCGTCTTCCAGTTTATGAGCTTCGATATGTAACAGTCGCAACGTTGCCGAAAACTGTTTGACCAAAATGCTGATTGTTGTACTGGTTATCTGCATAGAGCGCAAAACAATTTCTTTCATATGACAAGGCAACGTGTTAAGCGTGCCGTTTATTCGAGCTTCAAATGAATTAATTTCGCTCTCTCCTAATTCCAGTGCTGTAAGATTTTTCCATCGCGAAGACACCAATGGGGGTATTATAAAAGGATTCAATGAAGAACAGTTACTTGCAATAAACCGTGTGACATTAGGAAATTGTTCGAAAACAAACATATGATCATACTGATAATAGCCAAATCCGTTCATAATGGATAGCTCTGTAACACTTGGAAAAGGTACGTGCGGCATGAACGAAGAGAAAGTTGGCTTCCAACTTTTGAATTCCATTCGTACAGATTGCAGTTTTTCGCGACGGTCTTCCATAAAGTTTTTAATCATTGTACGTGTACTTAGTCTGAAATCCTGTACCACTAAATGCATTCTATTCCAAAGCGACGCATCGGAGGCGACACCGTATAATTTTCGGCAGCTGAACATCACGCCACACAGATCCCGCTGACTGAGAAATGACAAGACCCTTATCAGAATTTCTGGAGGTAACGATAACAGCCAAGCCTGGTCATTTTCTGCAAAAGCAAAAACATCAAGTCCACAAAGCACAGAAAAAGTTCAAAACTTTTAGGGTGGCGCTATACCATTCATCATATACCGTATACCTATTCTTAAAAAGATTGAATGCAACGAACGGAAAGCGAAAACAATGACACTACAAGGTTTGAAATTTAACGCCATGCCACAAAAGCGTTATAGTCCAGTGTTAACGCAAATTTCAACTCAAAACAGCAATTAAAACGGATTATATTCGACCACCTCACACAATGAAGCAAACAACAGTTTTCAAAACAGATTGAAATATTTTAGGTCACCGTTCACACTTTAAAAGACTAAAACAAAAAAGATTCGAACGCGCAGTACCTTTGTGAAGCGAGGCCCGAGAGTTGAAAGCATCCATCAGGTTTGACTGGCGTTTCAGACTTCCAGTTTCCATATACATGTTTGCTTCTAAAAACGAAATTTCAATTTGGTTGTTTTTAGGACTTCAGAAATGTTTAAATATAGTTTTAAAAGTTTCACCAAATGTGTACGCAGGATTTGATTTTGAAGGTGGTCCGCACCCATACAAGATTGGAAGATCCAAAGCGGGTATATATATTTTCCAAAAAGGACACATTCTCGATACTGTTTGATTTCTCAATGAAATGCTGATTCCTATAGGGATCCGAGACCCGGGACTTCCTCCCTGCGTATATCTATATATACTTTACCTCTTAAAATAGCAACCTATCGCCGAATAAAAATTTGCAAGCACCTTTTCAACATCGCTGCCAGACGCTGACGCATGGCAGGGACTATATAACGCATTGCAAAGGACAATTCAGCCTTTGCGTTTAAAAAAGCATTTGCGCAGCATACCAAAGCCTATTGCATCATCAAGTGTACGGACATACACATAATATATATCTGCAATTAACCTTTTGATAGTTTTGTGACACCTTCCTAAGACAACTGTGCTGCGAAGTTTGTTTTAAATTTTCGTTTTACAACAAATTTTATGCGAACGAAGCCTGTTTTAAACTTTTCTGACATTCGAAACCGGTGAATTGAGTTTTTTTTCGAAGTTTAAGGCAAACACAGCGCGTTTAATAGATTTTAAGGATGACATCTCAGGGTTCCAACAGGAACTACTAAAGTTTACCGGAAACGAAACAGAAACAGGAATTGAATTTTTACTTGGCAGGAACCGGAACATGAACACGAACCGGAATGTGGAATATTTCATCACTGAATTTCCGTTGGTAAAGTTTGCCAAAAATATATAGCGAATTTTCAACTTTATATTTCGTCAAGTTTTGCGAAAACATAATCACAAACTGTTTTAAATTTTAAAACGCTTTTATTTCCTAAATATACATACGTAACAATTTTTCAAAGAAAATATTGCCAATGTTTTTAAAATATGATCTGAAATTTTACCACAAAACCATATCCGGTTCCTGAATACATCTTTGAAGGAACACGAGCGGGAATTGACTTTTTGAAGAACTTTCGGTGGAACCCTGGTAAAAACCTTGTCAATCGCCGAAAATCATCGAAGGTAAGATTTCGCTTCCGTGGATGAAAATCTAAAATACAACAGTGAATACCTATCTTCAAGTTCACCATTTTCAAAAAACAAAACTGAATTTTTCGGTGGCATGTATATATTTTTTATTTTCCGGTTGCAGTTTCAATTCTGTGTTCAAGGAAAATTTTTCAAATTCCGGTTCCGGTTTCGATTTTACGGTTGCATCCTGATGTATATATATACCTAGAAGAAAAATTCCTGAGCCCAAGGCACCCAACTCAACTCTGCCTGCAAGTTGCGACGATGAAAAAATATTATCTTTTCTACTATAGCTCTTTTATAAACTAAAACATGATATAAAATAGTATATAAAACTTACCGGCAGGTTACGCTTTTTAAAACTTTAAAATCTTACGTATTTTTAAAGCTTAAAAATGAACTCATAGACGTATTTTTAAACCCTAAAAATAAACTCATAGACACTTCTGGTCTGGATTTTAAACCAAAAATAAAAAGCATTTAAATTTTAGCCACGCATATATATAGTAAACTGTGTATACGGACAATTAGCGCGATGCCGTATAGTGTCCGCATTACGAAAGTTTACTATATATACAACTCAAATCTGCAAAGACTATAGTATCGAAAAGGCCTTCACTGTACCTCACGACCACAAAGTGCAACATAGCATGGTGGCACCGAATCCACGATTGGACCGAATCCGAATCCGAACCTCAAATTTTTGCCGAATCCGAATCCGAACCTTTGTTGCCACCCTGCAACATAGGTATATATATTGGCGCTTTGATCGGAATCCAGCAAAACCAAAATCAGATTTCAATTTAAATTTTATATATATTAAAAAACTTTCTATTTCAGACACATATACCTATAAAAGCTTTTATATATTTCAACACGTTATTAAATAATAGCTGTATATCTTCACAAAAAAGGTAAAGTGTTTGAATATCAAATGGTCAAAGTTCTATCTATTTTCAGTTTGGACAAGGCTGTCAACTTTGCGATTTCTGAAATTTGACCGTGGACAATCTGGTTTTGGGATTTTTGTGGTCTTTGAAACCATAGTTGCCGTTCCCGTTCGAAGTTTTTCTTCATGTTCCGGTTCACTGAAAAATTCTTTTTTTATCGTCCAAAGTTTTCATATCAGAATCAATATTCAAAAATGTGAAAACTTTTAACGAGAAAACGTGATGCATTTTGTTCACGTATATATAATTTTTAGAATGCCATACCGATACCAAAACAATGCTGATTACTTATCAATTACATTCATCATTCTCATTATTTTCGCACACTCACGACTACAAGAAATAGCAGCAACCATCGTAATTATACTTGGCTATTATGTCTCCTGTATCACCGAGTTTTTTGGTCGACTGCAATACTGCAGAAACAACGGTCAGCTGGAAGAAAACTTCAATGAACTGGTTATGCTATTTTTAAGAGCATCAGTCAGTTTAGCGTTCACAGCATTTGTCGCTGGATATATTCCACGACATTAAGGTGAGTTGAAATTTTATAAGTAGGTTTACATATATACAGGCCCGTAAAACCAGCTCATCTTGCTAGGGAGCGCTAAAAAATTTTCAGGAGGGGCAGGGCCCAAAGATCAGGGGCGGAACGTTTTTCTGTGGGACACTAGAAAAGAAAAGCTACCGCTTTTCAAAATTTCAGGAAACCCGGCGAATGTTTGCGTGCTACAATGTGTTGGCAGAAAACTAAAACATTTTTAATCCACTACATATAAAATACGTTTCTGTTAAAAGAGAATTTTTATCTTAAAAATGTAAAACCGAATATCCCGTTCCGTTTCCGAAAATCGGTTTCCGTTTCCGTTTTTATAGAATAAGAATTTTAATGGAAGTTTTATGTTTTTCATATTCAAAGCTCACGCATATCTCGCTTTATACTGCTTTCCGGCACCGGTATCCAGTATTTTTTCACAGCAATTTTCAGGTATATTCAGTATTGATATTTGTTCTCTGTCGAAAACTTAATAAGAATTTCTATCAACTTTTTAAATTGTTCAATTTTTCAATTTGTGCAATTCTACCCTACCTTCGTTTCAGGATTTTGGCTTTTAAAAATAGTGTTTTAAAAATAAGTTTTTCGGTATATAAAAAGTATTTTTTGTTTTCCGGTTCCGGTATTTTTTAACTTTCCGGTTCCGGCGTTTTATATATATGTTGCACCCTGATATATAATATATATATAGGTGGACAATTTGGCGTTCTTTTATTGCAGGTACACACCGATCACGTGAATCCGATATATTGAAAAACATTAAACTGATGAACTCTGTATATATATATGCCTAAAATATTGGGCCCATGTATAGAACAGGGCCGGGTCGTTTCCCAGCGGGGCTGTTAAAGCGTCAGTAGCATAGAAACTTGTTTGTTTAGGATTTAAACTTTTAGGCCTTAGGAATAGGCACATCCTATTTTAAGGCTTTACGCTTTTATAATGCGCTCCGGTCCTGTATGGAACAAATATTGAATACGCGTGTAGAATTTGCTTTGCATATATAGGATATTTATACTTTCATTCGGTAAACAGTCATATTTGCCAAAAATGTTGCACTTCTGTGTACACTATGCAGTACATAGACTTTGGTCTAAAAGTGGACCGAACGAGCTGCCGGTCGAATATATTTTAATATAAAACACAACCGGAGCAGAGTGTCTTAGGGCGCAGAGTGGGACATTTTACCCGCGGATCGCGGGTCGTATTGGGTATATATACTCGCGGTTGGCGAAAAAGAGAGCGTTGAAAACCAAAGGTTCTGTGCTTTATTTTTTTGGAGCTATTTTAATATATTAAATATTTAAACGCAAGTGAAAATCACCAGCGATCTTCTGTTTTAAAATGAGCGCCGACAATCCCAAGTCACCAGGGTGCAACCGGAGGTGAAAAATACCGGAGCCGGAGGTCGACGAGACTTGATGAAGCCGGAGGTCAGGCGACATTTTTATGTAGCAAAAATGAGGAATCAGTTTGCCAATATCTGCAATATGCTTGTTTGAGTTGTTTGGTTTTACGTTTTTATTTTCTGCGAAACTCCGGAAATTTTTTCCTGAAAATTGTGAACAAAAACGGAATGCGCTATAAAACAGATAAAAAATCCTAATACCGAAACCAAATTTTACCGGAGCTGGAGGCCGATTTTCTGCCGCAGCCAAAAGCAGACTTCCGGTTGTACCCTTAGTCACGTCTCACTTTGATGGGTCGTATATATATACACAAAAAACTCATGACCTTTGCTGGGTTAAAAACTCATGACTTTTCATATATACCGGCTAAGTACCTTAAAGTGAAGTCCCGAGTTTTAAAAAGAACGCGCAAAAATTTATATCCCCTGTCGCCGTGCTCGATTCGCTCGTAGTTTTTTTACTCTGGCCTTTTTGAAGCCTTGTTTTTTTATAAAAATATCGTATAAAGCCAATCTGCTATTCAAGCCATGGCTTAAAAAGCCAACCTATTCAAACCATGGCCTAGATCAATCACCTTTTCCTAGAGCAGAATGGCCTGGGCTGCGCCGTATTTGGACAAACGCAAAACCAATCAGCGCTCATTCATTATACTGTTGTTTTGCAAAATCTCACAACGGCAAATTGGCCTGGCCAAACTGCTATTTGCTTCGAATTCCAGAATGGTCTAAAAAATGTTGGCCTGAATAGCAGATTGACCTACGACATATATAAGAACAAGAAAATCGTTTCTCCAGAATTCATCAACACAAAGAACATGTTCCAATTTTATTCAAGTGCGAGTGGGTTTATTCAGTACTTTAAATTGGCCTGGACAACAGACAAAACATTTGTATAAAACTTTCATTAGCCTTATATATACCACGGGTTGATTCACATCATAATTCTTTATACCCAACCTCGATGTTGATTCCCGCTGTGAGAAAACTTTTGATAAATATTCGTTGCCCGAAAACTTGTCACTAAAAACGGTATAAACTGGCAACTGGTAGGTCGTTCCTAAATTTGAAATCTGATCAATCTGCTTTTAAAACTTGACCTACTTAAAGTTTTGAACTTAAAATTCTATAGCTTTTCTATGAGTATGAAAACAAGAGTTGGGTTAAAAAAGATGCGATACAACAAAAATATTGTCCACAACATGCTTTAATAGTACATTTCAATTGCAAACATTCCACAATGTCAATATAGACCAATGCATATTTTGTTGAAAACAGACATTTTATACATTTTATATATTCCACAACAACAATATATAGGTATATAAAAACGACAGAAAGGATCGTATTTTGTTCAACCACTGCGAAGAAGGATACTGTAGTTTGACCTCAACAAAAATTTTTACGGTCCCGATCGGTGAAAAAAGGGGAACTTCTGAAAACAATACTCCAGAACACGCTTTTTTAATGGAACACACTTTCTTTGATTGCAAAAAGTTGTATTGAAATTTTTTTAAACCAGCATTTCAAAAATTTTCGGCGCCGTCCGTACACCGTACGATGTCGTACGCGCATTTGAACCTCTGTTTTATATTGACTTTTTGTACGCGCAAGGAAAGCATTTCACTGGAGCTCATATTTTATATCATATTAAAGAAATAGGTGTATATATGCAGAAAAGTGATACGAGAAAACACAACAAAATGCTATACAAAGCAACACATCAATGTGATTTTCGAATCGCGTACCATTTTCGATTGCCAGTGTGGCGACAACCTAGCTTCGATAAGTTTTGGTACAGTCTAAAAAGTATATTTAATTAGATAAAAACTTTTTAAAGTGCTGAAATGCAAAAACCGATTGTTTTAAAATTTCAGAGATAAAGTACAAAAAACTTCATGTTGTTTCCAGCCACAATAATTCCCTGATTACGCTTGGATCGCGCTCCCCATAATCGTAAAGTAACTCCTCGTTTGGTTGAATATCCCTGATAGATTTAAGCACTATAAACGGTTCAACAAAAATGTTAACCAAGACAGCTTTGCAGTTTGGATGGATGCGACTGTGGTTCACCAATCGACCTAGACGGTGATGACCATTGTTATCATATTCTTCAGTAGCATCAATACACATTAATTCGCCAACCTTTGGTTTAAAATAAAAGGTATAACACCCCTTTCCCTGCATTTCATATAGTTTTTCTCGGTTTCGAGCTACAGTTTGTGGTATCAATTGTCCTACATATGCTAATACAAAGCGACCGGACGGAATTCTTTCAGTAGTGTATACTCCTCGTCCACGCTCAGTGTTTGTATCTCTCCAATAAAGCGTTGCCTTATCTGATTCTACCAGTTCCCTAATTTCAGAACAATCAATAGTGTTTGCATCGAAATTTTCCGTAACAAACAACGACGGTTTCTTTCTGCTCCGCAACGAACTTTTGTTTATCACTAGATCCTGCGCGGTACCGACGACACATTGTCTGCGATTCGACGATACCGCAGACGTTGAAGCATCTGAAAGAACCTGATTTTAGCATGGCTGCAGTGGTTTTTTAGAAGCGGACCGGGAATCCGCACAAAAAGTCGTGGGTTCTTGAATGGTACTGCTTTTTTCAATATTGGGGTTCCGGCACAAATCCCATACACCATTTTTTACGTTCGAAAGAATTTTGAAATGTTTTCAGAACGCCTTTTTATAGCGAAACAGAAAAAAATCACTTGTTAAAAACTGAGCAAAAGAACTTACCAGACGTTGTCATGTTTTTTGACTTCTTCCATTTATCAAAAAGCGTCATTTGTCGAGCAGAGCATTCTACAAAACAAAGGGAACGGTCCTGAATGTCATCTTTTTAGAACATTTTTGTACAATGAACGAAACGGTACAAAGCGATGCTCTATGTGTCTATCTGTCTTTTCTGTATGTTTTTATTATTCAGGGTGCAAGCGGAACTGGAACCGGAATTTGAAAATTTTTACCGGAACGAACCTGAACCGGAATTTGAAAATTTTACCGGAACGAAACTGAACCGGAATTTGAAAATTTTACCGGAACCGGAACCGGAAAGTGAAAAATGCATTTCACCAAAAATTTCATTTTAATCTTCTTTTTTGCTCTATTATTTGTGAAATACCTTTCGTCGAACATATATATATATATTGTCTTTTATGAAGCCAATGAGCAACAGCATGTATATATACTCACACGTACGTATATTTTTCAAAAGTCGTGAAATGTGCTTGAGTAGATACAAATAAAAGCACTGATGTTTTCACTGTACCTTGGGCCTCCGGCGGAAGGGGGATATTAGCGAGTATTTCGTCAGTATCGTCTAGATCTACCACCAATTTATCATCTGCCACTGGTTCGCTTTCCTCGTTCTTCGACTGTGTAGCGCCCGTTTGTGTTTCAGGTTCTTGTGTTTCGTGCATCGCAACACCAGAAGCTGTTGTGTCTGTATCAACGACAGTGATATCTTTCATATCAGCAGTATTCAACCCTGAAACTTCCGTGTCTGCAGTGTTCACAAAAGAAGTGGCATCTTCAACTGTATTTTGAACTGTGTCTGCCACAACATCAGTATTCACAACCATATCCTTCGTATTTGCAGAATTTACAGTTGTGCTGGTATTGTCAGTATCAAGCGTAGTATTTTGAACGTTTGTCATTGCCTGTTCGTTCAAAATATTTCTCAACACTTTTGAGCATGTTTTACTAGCTGCCATAGGGCCTGATTCAGATACAATGCCTTCTTTATTGCTGGTTTCAAAACATGCCATTCGACGGGATACAGATAACGTTCGTTTTGAAGTCTTTGATGTGTCTGTAGCAGGACCATAGCGACCACGCTTTTTTCCTGTGCCACTGCGGTCGGTGCTTTCGGAACGAAGCCCAGCTGACGATGCTGCCTTTTTTCCTCGCCGTTTTGGTGATCCACTACCCGAGCCAGAAATATACCTTTCACTGCGATCATCACTTAAAACGCTGCTTGGAGTTTTTAATAAACGCTGGTGCGACTTCGGTGTTCCTGAAACAAACTTTTAGCCCTTGAAGAAACAAATAGCTTCTAGGTGTTCCTAGGTTTTATGTTTTTGTTTTCCAAAACCAGGCTTTTTTAAAGCGCATTTTGCAGTCTGGGCCCAAGCCTATATAAACCTAGAGAAACTGTAGTGCAAAAACCTGTATTCCATCTTTGCCCAGCCGAGCCAAATTTTAATAAAAACGCGTATAAAAAGAGCAAGCAATATGAAAAACCCAAACATTACACACATAAAGAAGGCCTGACGTAAAATGTATGCGTACCGTAAAAATATGACGACCACGGCGCATCTTTTGGCACATAACCATAGTTCGGATGCCACTGAAATCTGACGTTTGAGTGATTTGGATGGCAATATTCAAGCGGTGTTGCACTATGAGTTTCATAAGGCAACGGAAGTTGAAGACCAGCAGATTCGGCAGTACCATACGGCGGGCGAAACATATGCGTTTGCGGAACACCCAGCTGATTGTGCTGGGGTGAAGATGTATAACAGATTCCAGATTGTGGCTCTGATTGTCTGAATGCTACATCATACGGCGACAAATACATACCGTTAGAACTCGGGAATCGATGCATAAACGTTCCGTATCCTACGTCAACCAAACCTGGAGCACCAAAATTCGGCGAATACTGTATCTGTTGGCCATATCGCACTGCTGAAAAACTCTGAGAAACCAACGCTGGGTTCACAGCAGCACTAGCACTTTGTGGTGGAATCCTACTCTGACATTCCGTTTGCTGCACAGCACTCAAAGAACCGGTCGACGCCAGAGATCCACTTTGATGTACCATTTGGTTGACCATTTGTGCTTGTTGGGAACGATACATAACATCGGCAGAACTGGGTGGCATAAAGCGGTTTTGATGCAACGATTGGTTTGCTTGCGCTTGTTGGAGTTGTTGCGGCACACCTGCAGAACCTTGCGGCAAAGCAAAGCTATGTCCTGAAGCTACCATTTGTAGTTGTTGTGGTTGTTCTTGTCGTTCTTGTGATTGTCGTTGTTGTGGTTGTTGTGGTTCTTGTGATTGTGGTTGTTGTGGTTCTTGTGATTGTCGTTGTTGTGGTTGTGGATCTTGTGACTGTCGTTGTTAGCGAACGTGATGATTCCTGAGAACTACGGTCACTTTCAAAGTTTTGGCTTCGACTACCTAAAAACCGACGTGATAGAATTCCTAAAAATTTCAACAAAAGTTTTCATATATATACTAGGGGGCCAAAAAAAGTATCCCAACGCCACACTTCTCCTCCACAAAGAAAATGCTCTTTGGAGATTTGGGGCTGACAGCCCCCGTTCAGCTTGGGTGTCTGCACACAGGTCTACAAAAAAACTAGTATCAAACTTCACATTTTTACGTTTAAATTTTTGTTTTTATGAAACAATACTTTAGTCCCGTCTTCTACAAACTAGTTTCCTTGTGCGAAAATTTTGTGTCCATTTTGCGTTTTGTGAACGGTGCATATCTATGTTCTGCATCCACTGCAATTTGAAGGAATTTTAAAAGCAGCGGTTTGAGTACAAGTGCCCACAAAGTTTTTACCTTTCTCATGTGAATTAGCTAAACACTCTGTCTGTGCATCATTTCCATACTCATCATCCATGTCGCTTTCCCTTTCATCCTGCAAAAACAACACAAAGCCCAACATCAACTGGATGATTAGGCAAGAATGTGCAACTTAGGATTTCGTTTAGTACAAAATGCATTTTATACCACCGTGTGTTACGTTTTTGATGCACCCCAAGACCGCGCGTCTATGGGATGTCACATGACACAACGTATATATTCCCTTCGTCTGCGAAAACTGCTTTGGGTCTTTTCGATTTTCCCGTCAGCTGGTGATATACCCAAAAACGGTCCGATTTTGAAAATTTTTGCATATTTTTAAGGTGCTCAATTCTTTGGGACTTTTTAAAGGAGAAACTTTCATTCGACGCACCTTGCAGTACCTTATGCAGTGTCAAATTTTCTGCAATCAGAACGAGTTTTCATATGTGGAATTTTTAGGCTACGCAAGACAACACCCTCTATGGAAAGGGTTTGGCCAAAAACGCAACACGCGTTGGGTATAATCTTTTTACGCTCTTTCTTGCGTATCTGAAGAACACCGTATAAAAAAACATGCCTATGCTGTGATAAAGTGTTTTTCACGCAAGGCGTTCGTATGGCACAAAACGTTTCAAAATATACGTACGTAATCCGTAAAATTGCACACAGGTACAAAAAACAGGTTTAAAAAGCAGCTGTCCTATAGTTTTTAAAGAATATTTTATTTGGCTAAAGAATATTCTCCCCCCTTGAGTTTTATAGAGGGAACTTTATTGATCCCGCAAAACTTATCCTCCGCTGTCAACATAGTGCAGCAGTCCATATGTTCAAACACTATTGTATATATATATATACCAAAATGACAAGAAAAAAAGAACAAAAAACCTCGAGCACAATGAAAAATTTACGTACATATGGATCTCGCTGATATTTTGTGTTGATGGCAGTACTAGATATTTCTCGATCACCATTTTGATGAACTCCTAAAACATTTTAATATTTTATAACAAAAAGTTGAGACTGTCTTAGCTAGGATTTTTTACATCAGTGTCGAGTTTCCACCTCTGACCTTTAAAATATTTTGATAAAAAAGCCCTAAAATACTCAACGAGAAAATATATACACAATGTGTACATTGCGGAAACGTACTTTCAGTTTGGTCTTGGTCATGGCTTGAAGCCTGCGTCATATTAGAAGATGTAGTGGCATCGGTATTCAGCCTTGACTGGCGTTCAAACGACCGTGAATTTGTGATACCCTTTTGACCATGAAATATTTTTAGACGTAAAAATGCCAGCACATAAAGTTTGCCTTCATCGCGAAGGTGGATAATATTTACACACAGTTCGAAAATTAAAAAACAAATCACTTGCGTTTTTGCGCCGTTAAAATAAACCATTAAAAACCCATGATGACTAAAATCAATACGGAGATAAAAATTAAAAAAATTGTGATTTTATCCAACATACCACAATTTGACGCCATATCGTTTTGTTGTACATGACAAGACTGTTCACTCATTTTTTAATTTTTATACCTAATACACGCAACAGACAAATCTTAATTTTAGATCAGTGCCAGTGGATTTAGCATATACAGTATAAAAACAAAACAACAGTGGATTTAGCATATACAGTATAAAAACAAAACAAGACTATTTAGCCTTTTATATCGAAATATTTTCAGCTGTTCTTTTCGCCTAAAAACTGATGAACCGATCTTTTGATTTTTATCCAACACCATGGGCTCCCGTCCACCCACTTCTTAAACCTAAAAATTGTACTATATACCTATTCTTAAAGTTTGAATGCAACGAACGGAAAGCGAAAACAATGACACTACAAGGTTTGAAATTTAACGCCATGCCACAAAAGCGTTATAGTCCAGTGTTAACGCAAATTTCAACTCAAAACAGCAATTAAAACGGATTATTCGACCACCTCACACAATGAAGCAAACAACACTTTTCAAAACAGATTGACATTGATAGAAACGCGCACAATTGCATAAAATCAAACAATTCAAACAATTGGTTGATATCAATTTCGCACTTCAAACTTAAATTTGTTTTGAGACAAACCGACTCCGCTTTAAAAATTTGCGTTTTATATTTTCAGGGATATGTACTCCAGTTGGGGAGCATCCAAGGGGTCCTCCACCAGGTGGAACATTCGAAACTTCAAACAGTTTTATGCATCAAGTAAAAAGCATATGAGGAAAAAGACTATCAATGCAAGGGGCCCCCACATATGCTGGGTTCCAGGCTAACAAAACTGTAAAGTCTAGCCGTGCCCTTCCATACCACCAATTGGGGGGGGCTCAGTTTAGGAAAAAATCTCTTGAAACAAACATTTTTTGTATTTCTTGCAACAGAACTTATTCGAAATATTTTAGGTTTTTATTTTTACCAATCTTTTTCAGACAGACGTTAAAACTGTAAATTTGAAATGAGTAGAACATTTGCAAGTGGTGCGTCTAGCGAAATTCGAAACATCATAGCAGGCGTAAAAGTTTTGTATGTTGTCATTGCCAGTTTACATTTGTTTACAAAAATAGTTTGTGTCCAACAGTACGATATAGAGTCCTGCCAATTCTCCGCTACCTCGTATAAAACATGATCATAGGCAAATTTTCGGCTAGGGCATCTAGTTCTTAAGATGAAAATCCTGGGTGGCGATTTTTTGCCGGAGCCGGATATCCGGTCGCACCATGCAGTGTATAAGTATGCTCATTTTATAAAAACAAAATATAAAATGTAAAATTGTCAATGAAAATACAAAACAAACAAAGCAATACATTGCTAAAAATCATGTGAAAGACAAAGCGCTCACTGAAATGTTCATTCCGGTACATAAACATAAAAAATTTTCAAATTGTACACCCCTACGAAATCTATAGTCAAATAAGAGTTTCGACTATTTTACAATCGCTAAAAAGATATATATACATAGGTGTTTGTCCAACAATATTTTTTTACTTTATTTTAAAATACAAGTTTGAGAAGCGAAAGTTTATGTTCTGGAAAATCTCAATTTCAAGCTGGGCGGAAATACGTTTCTAAAGTTTATTAGTACGTAAAGTCAAAAATTTCCAAGGACGGATGAGATTGTCGTTTAAGCCAATTTGTGAATACCGTTCATACTTCAATCTTAGGCAACAGAGTTTGGTTTTATAGGCTCAACGTTCAAAAATATTAAACACAGCAATCCTACTTAACACAACAAAGAACAAAATGTTTAAGAATACTCAACAATATTTTAGCCACTCGAACGCAGCTAGCGCATAATGCGATTGTGGTCCGTAATCATAAAGCAACTCTTCGTCAGCGTTAATCATCCGAATGGTTTTTAAAAACACATACGATTGGATATTTTGAACTATTACAGCCTTACAGTTGGGTTTCAGTCGACTATGATTTACTAGGCGTCCCAATCGCAGACGACCGTCTGCGTCATACTCCTCTGTTGCATCTATGCATGAAATTTCGCCAGGCTTGGCTTCATAATAGAGCATAAATCCGCGACGCTGTTGATTACCAAATACATCTTGCATTTCAGCTTCGTACAGAGATGTCGTCTTGCCGACGTAGGCCACAATTAAATTTTCCGGAGGTAATACATCCCGCGCGAAAACACCTCGTCCTCGCACTGGCCCTGTATATCTCCAGTACAAACATTCAGAGTCTTGGCGCAACAATGTCATAAATGCATCTGTATTTTGTTTCTCAACTTCTTTATGCGAAACAAACACTGCTGGATAGCGTATTCCCAACGCGATACCGCTACAAAGCTGCACAGGCGTGCCGTCAAGCTGACGAAGTTCTAAAAAGAAGGTCAGCAAAGCTTCTGAATTGGTATACATACCGCAAATCAGTGGTAAAAATATGAACGAATGAATGAATCGAGAAACCTCACATAGCGTGTATATAATATATATATATATATTAAAAGTCTGAATATCGAACGAATCTTTATATTTGCAATAAAATAGTTTATAAAACCTTGTGTTCAACAAAACATCCGCGTCGAATTTTGATGACTGTCCCACGACGTCCGCCACCGTATGGCAATAGACATGAATTGCAATTTTTGACTTGCTTTACATTTAAATCAAGTAAAAAATTTGGACTACCGGTTTCGTCTGTCACCGTCCTCACCGTCCGCGACAAGTATTATAAAACGCCACCGTAGACAATACAGAACTTTTCAACTTTTACACAAAAGTGAGCAAATTTTGCGTACTTCGGTTTATGTTGTTGATGACTTGCGCTGTATATTCGAACAGAGCGTGCACTAATATGGGAAATTAATATTTTCGTCACCAAACTTGTACTCACCTAGCCAAAAATTTTTTAACCGAATTTCCAACATCAATTTCATCATGAAGTTTGGCGAAAACACAACAAAATTTTAAACAGCTGTATACATAAAAACGAAACTGAAAATATATATATAAAACGACAAGAAACAACATTCTCGGCTTTGCGACCAACCAAGATGTCTAAACTTTTGCAGTTATTAGCATAACATACATTTAAAATCCATATCACGAGTAGATTCGCGCCGTTCTCCTCCATAATTTTCTAGCTTTTCCTCTATGAATTCTGCCAAGCCAAACGCTGAAATGGCCAATACTTTAAAGGGTGTAAACAGTAAAAATAATGCGTGTTCCTAAGCCTTGCAAAATTGTGTTCCTTAGCCTAAGCCTAAGGAAAAATGTATATAATCTAACCTACTCAAAACCCACCAGAATTTACCTGGACACACCTTTTGTATGGGCCTACGCTGACAGTCAGCAGGGTGTGAGCAAGCTGCTCACTCTAGAAACATTATATATATTGTTGTTTTCTTGGACATTTTGCACACTTTCCACCACAAGGCTTTACGCCTGCATGTAAACCGTTTTAATATAAAACATGAATGTGGCTGTGGGCTGCGAGAGTCAATAAATGTAAAATACAAGCACCTGTACTTATACGTACCTGTGTCAGCAAGCAATCTCAAATTTCCAACTTGACATTTTAGTCGTTGATCAATTGGGCGTGTATCGTTCAGTACTATATCTGAAATATACACTCGGTTTTTCAATCTTTAAGCCATTTTTATAGAATTAGACGCTAAATTTTTTCGTTGCAAAATTTAGAAAATACGCAAACTATCAAAATGTCAACTTTAAAGCCTTTTGGAAAACAAAAATGAAAAAACAACAGAACAGTATATAAAAATGCTGTTGCTACCCTGTGCCTCATTTCCAAAATTAGCATCGTACGTTATTTCATGCAGTCCTGGTTCGGCATCAGTATGACCTGAATGAAGACTGTCAGCAACAAAATCTGGTTCCATATCACGCACATTTGGTCCTGCATCGGCATTAGCAGCTGAGTGAAGACTGTCGGCATTATCATCAATATCAGTATCGTCTGCCAGTAAACGTGGTTTAAATTTCAAACTAGAAGCTGAATGAAGACTGACCGCATTATCAGTATCAAAATCACATGCTGTGTGAAACAAATCCTGTTCACTACAACCAGACAGAAGACTGTCTTTTGTTGCTGGAAATGATATTGGTTTTTCTTGATTTGAAGTTGAGCGAACATTATCGGCAATATCTGCATCGTCAAACTGCGTTTGTTCGCAGCTGCCTGAATGTTGACTATTAGGTTGCACTGTATCCACACTACTGGCTCTATCGGATTCCGTTTCGTTATCATATTGGACATTGGCCAAATCACCAATTGGTTCGCTATCAGGATCATCGCTTTTGCCGAACTCATCTTTTGACGGATACTCTACTGCGGTAGATTTTCGTTCAGATAATCCGAAGTCGTTATCTTCTTCATTGCTACACCGAGATTCACCCATCGCAGCTGAAGCGTAAAAATATACGTCGTAGGCCAATCTGCTATTCAAGTTTTTTAATTGGCCTAGGCCAACGCATACCGTACCGGAAAAATTTTAACCGGTACAAGAACAAGAACATAAATTGAATTTTTTATATGCAGGAGCCTGAATTTGAAATCATCACTGAATTTCTGTTGGACTTTTTAAAGCTTGCCCAAAATATGTTTAGCGAATTTTCAGCTATTTCATCAACATTTACGAAAACATATCACAACAAGTTAACAAAATTTTATAACGCTTTATTAAATTTGGGAATGACAATTTGGCGAAGGTACGGAATATCGACCACCCTAGGATTTCATTAAAAACCACCCTATCCGACATAGTTTTATCCGCTGAGTTCAAAAATGCCATCCGCATCTCTGCAAGACGTCCGGTTTTTTAGTTATGGCAACCGGAATTTCCGCCTAATACACACAATACACAGTACTGAACGCACTTAACTGTACATATGTATATGTACAGCACATTACTGTAGTATATCTACAGGAAATCAATTATTTTTTGTGGTTAGCCATTGGCTTGATCGGTTAAACATTTGGTTTTCCGAACCTTTAGCACCTGTTGGGTCAAGGGATCGATTCCATCGTGAGAATAAGTTTTTCTCATTTTTTTCTTTATTTTAAGATTTATCGCCTTGTATTGCAATAAAAAGATAAAATATCAATTTCAAACGATTCCAATTAAAAAGATGAAGTATATGTTTCATGATTTCTTTGACGTTTCTAATGAAAAGAACAATAGCTTTTCAATTGTTTTCAAAAAAGCTACGCTCATTCAGTGGTACAACGGATTCAGGGAACCATGCAGTACGGAGCTACTGAATTCGCCTGATCTTTTTCGATTTGGCGGTCCGAGGGGGGTTGATATTCCGTACCTTCGCCGACAATTTTTCAAAGAAATTCCAGATATTAAACTGTGAAAATTCGGGTTCCTGCATGTTTGATGCAGGAACAGGAACAATAATTTTTGCAGGAATTCCGGCCATACGTATACATAAATTTAGGTTCACACTTTGCTTTGATTTTTACCGAGAAAAAACCTAAAATACTGTTTGACACGCGCTGCACACATACGTACATTGAGTTTGAACATCGCAAAAGTCGTCACGTTTGCAAACCTGCGAACAAGAAACGTGTGTTTTTTGCAGAATAGCTCTGGATTCGTTCGATAAAGAGCGAGTACGCGCTATTTTCGGTCCATGTCTGACATGGTGATTTGGCAGGGTATTCGCGTCGCCATGGGTAGTTTTTTGCAACACTTCAGAAAGCTTCGAGCCACTACTGTGTCGTTTGCGCTCATAGGAAGACCCTATGGTGGTTGAGTATGGTAGCACAACAGACTTCATTCTTGGAGAGTTGCCGCAGACAATGGTTCACAATTTGAGTTTTTGGTTGATTTTAAGGTTTCTACTTATATAAAAAAGAATAAAATATATATTCATCGGTTTTAATATTTTAGGAGCGTGTGAACCTACACCTCAGCGTAAAGCTTGAAATAAAACCAAGTTTGTAAAAACAACATTTTAAAGTTTTCACCAGTTTGGGTATTTTCTAGTTTTATACAGGTTTTCTCACAAACACACAAAGTTCACTTGCGTACTACACGAGACACCTTGAATTTGAAAAATTTAAGACACGTGTTTGAAATTATATATTCCTAAAAAGAAATTCGGAGTATTTGCTTCAAAATATATATACATGTGGCCGCCTGCCGGTTTTGTTTTGAATGTCGCCGGTTTTTGACCGTGACGAACGTACAAAATCTGGATTAAAAACGATCTTTAAAAAACGGAGCCCTAAACGGTAGTCAAACCTGTACTACATAACGATAAATGAATTTGCCAACCAACTACGACACAGCGTTTACCTCTTAGGCTGTGGTGCATAATATAGGACATATATTGTATTGTATGTATGCTGAACAAATGCACATAAAACGTTATATAAGTACAACACCAGCAAAGCAATAAAATTGTTCACGCATCTTGTACAGGTATGCAAATAAGGCCTGTCGTTTGTACACAAAAGTCAAAAATAGGAATGGTGTTTTCCGGGGGGATCGCTGAACAAAACGGGGGGCATTTTATTTAATTCAAAAACTCGAGCTTCAATTTTTTTCAATGAGAATCTGCAAAAAGTTTCCATTCGAAATATTCAAGCCAAAAACTAACAAAAAATTTACCTCACCCAATATTGAAGGAAGAAACATTGTAAAATCAATCTGAACCCCGAAAATTTAACTTCTTTTAAAAGAGACGGCCTCCAGGCCGTCTCAAAAATATCAAATCATAAAGTCGCAATCAAGCTTTGGCTATATACTAAAAATTCACTTTTAATGCACTTTTTGCCTAAGTTTTCTATTAAAGTATATATTCGTCCGGCTTTACGCAATGCGCAAAGGTTCTAGATAGCAAAACAACTAGGAGCCCACTGGGCTCAGCATCATAGAGAAATTCTGGACCGTCATATCAATAGAATTTATTTTAAGCCAAGCAAACTTCCAGAATGCAAATTTTAAATAAAAAATTGTTTTAGAGCCGTATCACGTTTTAGCTGGCTACGGGCTTTTATGGTACCTGGCCACAAACATAGCATACTATATATAAAAAATAAAATCGGATACAGAAAACGATATAATGCAAATTTTGTACTTATGTTTGTGTATGAAAAATTTGAATGCTGGAATACCCATATATATATACCGCAAAACTAATGACTAAATAGCTGAAAATTTTCTTAAGCCATGTTTTGGCAAGTTTACTAAAGCCCAGCAGTAAAATTCGGTGATAAAAACTATTTCAAATTCCAGTTCCTATTTTCATAGTTCGAAATTCCGGCTCATGCTCCTGTTTTGCTTAGTATATTTTTATGTACCCTAAACTCTTTTTCAATGAAAACATTTCTTAATCCCATTGTATATTTTATAAACCAGTAAAAATAAAACAGTAAAAAACAAAATAAACCGGTCTTAGAAGCAATAAAATGCACAGTACAGACCCGAACAAAGGACAGGATTGAAAAAATACCTACTCTGGCCCATAGGAACTAAAAATTTAAATATCGAAAAATTCAATTTATTCGTTGCCAGACAACTCATCTCCCGCTTGTTTTTAAAGCCTTAAAAACCAAATAGCACACGTTTTAATTATATACTCTGCCGTATTTTCAAATTCGTATAGCATCTATCACCCGCAAAATTTTTATAAACTGACACAGAATCCTGCATATTAAAAACTGGGAAAACAATGCGCTTTAGATTTTTATAGGCAATTGGAGTTCTCACTGTCCCTCCTGATGGCTTAAAGGACGCATTCTCTTTATATAAAAAACAACCAAAGCAAAATATGTAGGCATACATATATATACATACTCATTTTTAAATTTCACTTGCGCATATATTCTGGCTATAGGACCTGGGACAATTTTTATTAAAACGAAATGGCCTAAGAAAATCGGCCCAGCGCATCTGGTCATGAAAACAAAAACTGGTTGCATAGGCATATTGTCAGCTTAGGCCCAGGTATAGAACAGGGCCGGATCGTTCTCCGGTGGAGCTGTAGGCGTTTCAAATAAAGTCAGTTTAAATGCGTTTACTATTACTTTTTTTGCTTTTCAGGTTTAGGCTTAGGTTTAGGAATAACGATTTTAGGCTTTTAAAAGCATGACTGTATTAAAAACGATACGAACAGTGCAAAAGTATATATTCATAAAAAGATGCCATTTTATGAAATGCGTTAAAATAGTGCGAGAGAGGGTGATATGTCAATCTGCTTTTTTTAACCTTTCAATCAAAAGGTCTCCAGTTTAATAATATGAAATGCGTTTTAAACAGTGCGAAAGAGGGTGACATATCTGCTTTATATTCTTCTGCACAGTGTTCTGGAGGAAGAAGCCTCTGAGAGAAAAATAACAAAATTGATTCAAAAAGTTTGGTTGGAGTGATAAATTTTCCCATAGATATTTTAGACGCCAATATTCGTCACAACATAGCATATACGGGTTCTTTTCATCAGATGTCGACCAGAACTAGCCGTGAACTTGTGAAAAATGCTTCGTTCACTTCACAAACACAAGCCAGTATATAGAAAGACATACGTATATCATTTGGCTTTAAAACGTATTCTCTGACCCCAGAAAACACAATTTATACCTCAGAAATTTGAACACGAAATGATAGATCATAATGTTTGTAAAACATCATACGGAAACAGTTGCGAGACCATGTCAAAACCAAATAGAAGTTCAATCTTTTATACGTTTCCATTTGCGATCTGGCTTCACAACCACATCTAACTCCAGTTTTTGACCACTATCGCTATCATCATCACTGGACCACGAATTCGTTTTGAACCAAACTAAAATTTAGACATATATACTACCTAAATATTGACGGAACTATGCAGGAACCGAAACAGGAACAGGAACTGGAATTTGAAATAGTTTTCATTTTACCGAATCTGTTGGACTTTTTAGAAAACCTGCCAAAAATGGCTTAAGCGGATTTTCGGCTTTTCATGCTTTGCGAAAACACAAAAGAAACAAAATGGAAGTAGGTAAAAATTGGAAAAGCACTCATGTCGAAATAACAATTTTTTAAAGATAATTTTCCAATATTTAAATGATTAGGCATATTGCATAAAAACCGTAGAAATTCTGGTTCATGCATCTTTTTTAACGCAGGAACAGGAATTGAATTTTTGCAGGAATTTTCGGCCGGAACAAAAATTCCCGTTGAGCCCTGGTACGTGCAAATTTGATGCTTTGATGTATAATAAAAAACGTTATTTTAGGCGGTGGAAAAAACTTACGTTTCCTTTTGCGATCTGGCTTCACCACCACATCTAACTCCAGTTTTTGACCACTATCGCTATCATCATCACTGGACCACGAATACTTGAACCAAGCTAAAATTTAGACATATATACTACCTAAATATTGACGGAACTATGCAGGAACCGGAACAGGAACTGGAATTTGAAATACTTTTCATTTTACCGAATCCGTTGGACTTTTTAGAAAACCTGCCAAAAATGGCTTAAGCGGATTTTCGGCTTTTCATGCTTTGCGAAAACACAAAAGAAACAAAAAATTGGAAAAGCACTCATGTCGAAATAACAATTTTTTAAAGATTAAAATTTTCTAATATTTAAATGATTAGGCAAATTGCCTGAAAACCGTAGAAATTCTGGTTCCTGCATCTTTTTTAATGCAGGAACAGCAATTGAATTTTTGCAGGAATTTCCGGCCGGAACAAAAATTCCCATTGAGCCCTGGTACGTGCAAATTTGATGCTTTGATGTATAATAAAAAACGTTATTTTAGGCGGTGGAAAAAACTTACGTTTCCTTTTGCGATCTGGCTTCACAACCACATCTAACTCCAGTTTTTGACCACTATCGCTATCATCATCACTGGACCACGAATTCGTTTTGAACCAAACTAAAATTTAGACATATATACTACCTAAATATTGACGGAACTATGCAGGAACCGAAACAGGAACAGGAACTGGAATTTGAAATAGTTTTCATTTTACCGAATCTGTTGGACTTTTTAGAAAACCTGCCAAAAATGGCTTAAGCGGATTTTCGGCTTTTCATGCTTTGCGAAAACACAAAAGAAACAAAATGGAAGTAGGTAAAAATTGGAAAAGCACTCATGTCGAAATAACAATTTTTTAAAGATAATTTTCCAATATTTAAATGATTAGGCATATTGCATAAAAACCGTAGAAATTCTGGTTCATGCATCTTTTTTAACGCAGGAACAGGAATTGAATTTTTGCAGGAATTTTCGGCCGGAACAAAAATTCCCGTTGAGCCCTGGTACGTGCAAATTTGATGCTTTGATGTATAATAAAAAACGTTATTTTAGGCGGTGGAAAAAACTTACGTTTCCTTTTGCGATCTGGCTTCACCACCACATCTAACTCCAGTTTTTGACCACTATCGCTATCATCATCACTGGACCACGAATACTTGAACCAAGCTAAAATTTAGACATATATACTACCTAAATATTGACGGAACTATGCAGGAACCGGAACAGGAACTGGAATTTGAAATACTTTTCATTTTACCGAATCCGTTGGACTTTTTAGAAAACCTGCCAAAAATGGCTTAAGCGGATTTTCGGCTTTTCATGCTTTGCGAAAACACAAAAGAAACAAAAAATTGGAAAAGCACTCATGTCGAAATAACAATTTTTTAAAGATTAAAATTTTCTAATATTTAAATGATTAGGCAAATTGCCTGAAAACCGTAGAAATTCTGGTTCCTGCATCTTTTTTAATGCAGGAACAGCAATTGAATTTTTGCAGGAATTTCCGGCCGGAACAAAAATTCCCATTGAGCCCTGGTACGTGCAAATTTAATGCTTTGATGTATAATAAAAAACGTTATTTTAGGCGGTGGAAAAAACTTACGTTTCCTTTTGCGATCTGGCTTCACAACCACATCTAACTCCAGTTTTTGACCACTATCGCTATCATCATCACTGAACCACGAATACGTTTTGAACCAAGCTAAAGTTTTGACAAAGCATCCGGTTTAGCCCCGAATATATAGGTAAAGCCCCATAAAAAATATAAATGTTGTAGGACAATCTGCTGCCTATGGCCAATACCTATTGGCCAAAACCAATCTGCTACGTATTTCTGCCTCAACTTGTGCCCTGGCTCAACCTTTACACTCAACAAAAATTTGTGTAGACATACAGTATCCTCACGCTAAGTTGCTAAACTTTCAATACGCATAGGTATTTATGTATATTCTGGCAGTTTGGCATATAAAACAATCAATCAAAGCATTTCTTGACCTCGACAATCACTTGACCTCGGCGACCACCCACCACGGTACACTCAGGGTGACAAGAAAGTTTATCGTTGAACTTTTAACAGAAATCTCGAAATACAAGCTGGCTTTTGATGCTTTGGTGCCTTAAAAAACGTTTATGCGGTTGGAAAAACCTACGTTTGCTTTTATCTGGCTTCGCAACCATCGGTAACTCCTGTTTTTGACCAGTATCGCTCTCATCACTGGACCACGAATAGGTTTTGTCAGGAGCTAAAATTTAAACAAAAATGTCGGGTGAAAAGCCCCAAAATGTCACGCAAAATACAAGCCGGCATTGCGGAAACTTGACGCTTTGGTATAAATGCTCGCATTATGTTTTAGGTATAAAATTTTAAAAGCTCCATAAAAAAAGTTTTAATCCTATATATGTCTAAGTAGGCCGACAATATTGGCCTCCAGCGGTAAGAAAAACAAACTTACGACGACTAAGACCAACAAGCGGTTTTATAGGCGGAGTGGAATTTTTTGTTATGGCCTGAACATTGCAAAGTGACACTAAATCAGACGTGGTTTCTACGCGACTGGTAGACATATTGAGCGTTTTAAAATATATAGGTATTGAAAACGTCAGTATGCATGCTGAAAAACAGTCCACAAAACTCCGCCTGTTGGTTTTTACAGACTGGTGAGTTGACCAAGAGGTGGCGCGTTGTGCGTTAAGGATTAAAGGTAAAATTTTGCGATAGGCCAGGGCTATCACGAGTTTTGACGAAAGCGCTGACACGTGATAGCCCTAGGCTAAAGAGAAATGTCATAGCCATGGACTATCACGAGCTCATTTTAAAAATTGCCTCAAGATAGCCCTGGGCTACAGTAGATTTAGTGGCACCGTTGACAAAGAACGGCGCGCGCATATATACAATAAAAATTGGAGTTCAGACATGAAACTTTTTTACCCGAAGCAAATATTAAAAGCCACATCAACCCGGGCCCATACTTTAAGGGGCGTCCAAATTTCTGTTGGGTCTATAAAAGAGTAGGTTTAGATTCTAGATTACATTTTTTGCTCAGGCTTAGGAACTCATTTTTGCAACGCTTAGGCTGAGGCTTTAAGAAATACCCTAAATCTACTGTTTTACGCCCCTCAACGTATATTACATTGGCCGAAATTCTTGAAACTCCGCGAAAAAACTATCAGAGCCAGCCTCCTATTTTCTGCCGGTACGGGTGAAAAATCTTTAGTGTGGGACTATATAGACTTTTAGGGCCGTTGTTAGTTTTTCCTCATGTGAATTTTGCCAACCGGGAAAAACGCTTCTCGTTCTTCAAAAACAAGCTTTTGTTATTCGACTTTCTAAGTTTTATATCAAGACTTGGTCTATTAAAACGTTCGACATTTAAAAATATTTTTGTCAAAATCTGCTTGTTTTTCGAGAGGTTTTAAAACCAAGACTGGATGATAACTTCACCAAAAACGTAGTGCCAGCTGGTTGTACTCCGCAGATATCGAAGAGTATGCACACTTGTATCATACTCTTTTGACGTTTTCAAGCACCTCTCAGAATGCTTTTCAAATTTAACAGGGAGAAAATGCCAAAGCAAAATTCCTACGGCAAAAACTATCACAACCATGCTCCGGAAAACATGCCGAGCTAGCTATCTTTACGGGGGAAGGCAAAATCCAAGTATAAAACTATGACAACAAGCTTTCCTATTAAAGCACTATTGAAATTTTATATAAGAAATTCGGAGTATTTGCTTCAAAATATATATACATGTGGCCGCCTGCCGGTTTTGTTTTGAAAACTAAATTTCAGTTATGCCTGGTGCGATTTAAAATAGTACGCTGAGGCTTTATAATATACCAAAATCAAAAGTCGCAATACAAAGATAGACAGAACTGCTCTTTTTATTAAATACAAGTTTCTAAAAACTCGTTTGCTGGATACATATATAAACAACTTGCACAGAAACAGTTTACTACAGTTTAGGTACACGCGTACACAGATAAAACATAAAAATAACAAGCAGCCCCTGAAAGGGTCAGGGAGACGGGGTACACCTGTTCGCGTATGAATCTGGACAACGTGATCCCTGGCGGTTCCACGTTTTTTGGGAGTGGCGGGAGGTGGGGCTGTACTACTTGGGTGTGAATTTTATTTTTTATTTCTGCCTCTATGAATCAGCTGTATACAAAACATTGAGTAGGGTAGGGCGGCCGGAACCTTGTGATTTTAGTGTTGGTTGTATATGGCATATAATACGCGTTTGAATGCGACGTACCTCTGCAGCCTTTAAGGCGAAAAGTACCACAGCCGGAGGTCAACAAAGTTTGTCGGAGCACGGAGGTGAAGCTGGTGGTGAGGCGAACTTGATCCGGAATCACACATCCGATTGCACCCTGCTTTGCACCCAAGTCTATGAAATAGTCCTTTTTGCACACTCATCAAAATCAATTTTTTCCTTGAACTACAATTTAACTTCAAACGAAAAATCGGCTCTATGTCGCCGGTTTTTGACCGTGACGAACGTACAAAATCTGGATTAAAAACGATCTTTAAAAAACGGAGCCCTAAACGGTAGTCAAACCTGTACTACATAACGATAAATGAATTTGCCAACCAACTACGACACAGCGTTTACCTCTTAGGCTGTGGTGCATAATATAGGACATATATTGTATTGTATGTATGCTGAACAAATGCACATAAAGCGTTATATAAATAAGTACAACACCAGCAAAGCAATAAAATTGTTCACGCATCTTGTACAGGTATGCAAATAAGGCCTGTCGTTTGTACACAAAAGTCAAAAATAGGAATGGTGTTTTCCGGGGGGATCGCTGAACAAAACGGGGGGCATTTTATTTAATTCAAAAACTCGAGCTTCAATTTTTTTCAATGAGAATCTGCAAAAAGTTTCCATTCGAAATAGCCAAGCCAAAAACTAACAAAAAATTTACCTCACCCAATATTGAAGGAAGAAACATTGTAAAATCTGAACCCCGAAAATTTAACTTCTTTTGAAAGAGACGGCCTCTAGGCCGTCTCAAAAATATCAAATCATAAAGTCGCAATCAAGCTTTGGCTATATACTAAAAATTCACTTTTAATGCACTTTTTGCCTAAGTTTTCTATTAAAGTATATATTCGTCCGGCTTTACGCAATGCGCAAAGGTTCTAGATAGCAAAACAACTAGGAGCCCACTGGGCTCAGCATCATAGAGAAATTCTGGACCGTCATATCAATAGAATTTATTTTAAGCCAAGCAAACTTCCAGAATGCAAATTTTAAATAAAAAATTGTTTTAGAGCCCTATCACGTTTTAGCTGGCTACGGGCTTTTATGGTACCTGGCCACAAACATAGCATACTGTATATAAAAAATAAAATCGGATACAGAAAACGATATAATGCAAATTTTGTACTTATATTTGTGTATGAAAAATTTGAATGCTGGAATACCCATATATATACCGCAAAACTAATGACTAAATAGCTGAAAATTTTCTTAAGCCATGTTTTGGCAAGTTTTCTAAAGCCCAGCAGTAAAATTCGGTGATAAAAAATATTTCAAATTCCAGTTCCTATTTTTATAGTTCGAAATTCCGGCTCATGCTCCTGTTTTGCTTAGTATATTTTTATGTACCCTAAACTCTTTTTCAATGAAAACATTTCTTAATCCCATTGTATGTTTTATAAACCAGTAAAAATAAAACAGTAAAAACAAAATAAACCGGTATTAGAAGCAATAAAATGCACAGTACAGACCCGAACAAAGGACGGGATTGAAAAAATACCAACTCTGGCCCATAGGAACTAAAAATTTAAATATCGAAAAATTCAATTATTCGTTGCCAGACAACTCATCTCCCGCTTGTTTTTAAAGCCTTAAAAAAACCAAATAGCACACGTTTTAATTATATACTCTGCCGTATTTTCAAATTCGTATAGCATCTATCACCCGCAAAATTTTTATAAACTGACACAGAATCCTGCATATTAAAAACTGGGAAAACAATGCGCTTTAGATTTTTATAGGCAATTGGAGTTCTCACTGTCCGTCCTGATGGCTTAAAGGACGCATTCTCTTTATATAAAAAACAACCAAAGCAAAATATGTAGGCATACATATGATTTTAGGCTTTTAAAAGCATGACTGTATTAAAAACGATACGAACAGTGCAAAAGTATATATTCATAAAAAGATGCCATTTTATGAAATGCGTTAAAATAGTGCGGGAGAGGGTGATATGTCAATCTGCTTTTTTTAACCTTTCAATCAAAAGGTCTCCAGATTTTGTAGTGCGGGAAGACTTAAAAGTACAAGTATATATAGCCAAAGTGCTCATATAGGCTGATATGTATACCTATACAAACTGATCTTGTGGTGGTGGCTGAGGTACGAGTTGGCAGGATTTTTGAAACTGGACGACAGAAAGCTCCATTCCATTTCAAATTGCCTATATATACCCGCAACTGAAAATTTTTAGATAAAGTGTTTTTTACATGCAGTCTTGTAAAAAACAACAACATTTTATAATAAAAACAAAAAACTGCGCTTGGCCCGAATAAGGTTTTGAACACAGCAAACAGACCCTAAAAGTTTATACATACAAACATAACATGACGACAAAACGGATATTCAGGGCAAATGGCTAAAACAGCCACCAAGGCCAATCTGCTACTCTGAGCAAGAAGTTCAAAAACTGCTAAACCAGGTGTCTGGTTCGCTTACGTAAACAAGAGTTAAAAGTTTTAGCTTTTAAAACAGGCGCTATACTTGTAGTTTTTGCGCCGTCGGTCACCATCCTTCACAATACGGTAACGTACATGGTCAGCGTAAGCCTTATAGTTTGTAAGCTTCTAAATATAACGCGGCGCCAAAGTGATTTCCCCGGTTCGATGCACATTTTAGATTTAGGTAATATACCTCCTTTTTTAAAACGTGAAGTTCTTTGACAAATAAGTTTTTTTATTTTTTCTTTGATTTTTGTATAAAGATAGAACTCGAACTCTGGACGAATCGACACGCTAAAAGATCGTATACTTTTAAAAATAATCACTCTGTGTTTTCAAGACAAATATATATCTTCGTCAAGTTCCAGTTCGCCACTCGATGCAGAATTTCGATCCAAACCGTCACCACTTACGCAATTCACGTATGGCTGCGCTTGAGATTGCGAACTTGACACAACGTTTTGTTGTTCACCATCCGCTGCTATAAAACCAAAACTTTCAAAAATTCGGCAATAAAATAAAAAATGCCGGAATTTTTTATCTCGCCTGTTGTACACCTCAGCTCAGCCTAGGCTACATACGTACATCTTAGGTAAAGGCATATAAAACACCTAGGCAAGGCTAGGCTAAAGTATTGTTTTATAGGCTTTAAAGCCTTTTTCCAAAAAAATATATATATACAAGCCTAAGCGTTTGGGCGGAAAGCGTAAAAATAAATCGATATAAAGTCCCCAAAGCATGATATACAGTAAGTACTTCCTTCCCAAAAAATTCCCTACGCATATGCCTCAACCTGGGTCAAAATTCAAATTGTATATACAGTATCCTCAAGCTGAGTCGTTGCATTTTCAATGAATCAATCAATCAAAGCATTTGTGTTGACCTCGACGACCACCCACATTCCGATTTCCGGTCCTGTGAAAAACTTTGCGTTTGCGAAAACCGTAGATTTGTTGTATAAAATGTGTTTTATGTTTTTAATAGGAAATATAAAAATGAAAGATTCAGATTCGGCAAAACATAAATTGAATCGAATTCGGCAAAACATTGAATCGGATCCTGTCAAAATGTTGACTTGGTGTCAGCTGTCACAAACACTTTTTAGCCAACAAAAAATCACCAACGATGAACGGGTAAAAATATCTGGAACTTGTACAAATGATATCAAACAGCATATACACATGAAGAAAACATTTTTTCTTTGTTCACAGAGGAGACTTACTTCGAATTCGAGATTGAGCAGTTTCATCTGACTTTACATCGCACATATCAACGTCAGACGTGTACACGACCACCATATCCGACTCCATTTTTTGACTACTATCACTTTCATCACTTGACCACGAATACGTTTTGAACCAAGCTAGAATTTTGATATACTGGTTGTAAGCCACATTGTAGGTAAAACAGGCTCAACGGAATTCTTGTTCCGGCCGGAATTCCTAAAATTCAATTCCCGTTCCTGTTCCTGCTCCTGCATAATAATTCAATTTCTACTGTTCCTGATCCGGCAAAAATTTTTGTTCCTATTGGAACTCTGAACGTTTAGGTATGTCATAAAATATAACGTTGCCCACCTTTAACAGAAATCTTGAAATACAAGCTGGCTTTTGATGCTTTGGTGCCCTAAAAACGTTTATAAAATACTATGCGGTTGGAAAAACTTACGTTTGCTTTTAATATCTGGCTTCGCAACCATCGGTGACTCCTGTTTTTGACCAGTATCGCTCTCATCACTGGACCACGAGTAGATTTTACCAGGCGCTAAAATTTTAGGTAGTATATATTATATGTCGCATGAACAAATTGGCAATCATTTTTTGTATATATGTGTAAAACTAAATACAATCAAGGTTCTTAGGTTTCGGAAACGGTTTCGACTTTAGCCTATATGTCTTAAGCCTTTCTTAAATACCAAAGACTGAGCCAAAGTCTACGCGTATGAGAGGAACGCTTTTATACAGGAGCGTTTAAAAACAGACACAAACATCCGGATGTAGCATCAAATAGGTTTAGAATGGATATATGGACCGCGCTATAGAAATCTCGATACAAGCTGGCTTTGCGCTATAAATTTGGTGCTTTGCTGAATATCTGCAGATAAGGATATAAACTTTATACCAATTCTGGAAGTGTAAAAAATAAAACTTACGTTTCACAGGTTGGCGATTTCTACGCGGAACAGCATCATGCGACTTTTCAGATACAAATTCAACATCAGACATGTCAGACACCACAACTTCCGGCATCGGTTGCTGATCGCAAATGCTCTCATCGCTCGATACGAAATACTTTTTGCCAGGCGCTAAAAATGTCTGGTACACTTTCCCCTCACAGGCTCAAGCTTCTGCTTTGTCTTAGGTTTTAATAGAAAACGGCTTCGATTTAGGTAAAGGCTTTTAAAGCATAAAGCCTAGCCTAAAACCTATATCTAAGCCTTTTTTACCAAAGACTGAGCCAAAGTATACGCGTGTGAGAGGAAAGCATATATACAAGAGCGTTTAAAAACTGTTACACAAACATCCGGATGTAGCATCAAATAGGTTTAGAATGGATATATGGACCGCGCTATAGAAATCTCGGATACAAGCTGGTTTTGCGCTATAAATTTGGTCTGCTATTGCAGAAACGATAAACTTTAACCCCATGGGCTTTTCAGGCTTAAAATCGAGATTTCTATAGCGCAGTCCATATATCCATTCTAAACCTATTTGATGCTACATCCGGATGTTTGTGTAAAAACAGTTTTTAAACGCTCTTGTATATATGCTTTCCCTCTCACACGCGTATACTTTGGCTCAGTCTTTGGTAAAAAAGGCTTAGATATAGGTTTTAGGCTAGGCTTTATGCTTTAAAAGCCTTTACCTAAATCGAAGCCGTTTTCTATTAAAACCTAAGACAAAGCCGAAGCTTGAGCCTGTGAGGGGGAAAGTGTACCAGACATTTTTAGCGCCTGGCAAAAAGTATTTCGTATCGAGCGATGAGAGCATTTGCGATCAGCAACCGATGCCGGAAGTTGTGGTGTCTGACATGTCTGATGTTGAATTTGTATCTGAAAAGTCGCATGATGCTGTTCCGCGTAGAAATCGCCAACCTGTGAAACGTAAGTTTTATTTTTTACACTTCCAGAATTGGTATAAAGTTTATATCCTTATCTGCAGATATTCAGCAAAGCACCAAATTTATAGCGCAAAGCCAGCTTGTATCGAGATTTCTATAGCGCGGTCCATATATCCAGTCTAAACCTATTTGATGCTACATCCGGATGTTTGTGTAACAGTTTTTAAACGCTCTTGTATATATGCTTTCCTCTCACACGCGTATACTTTGGCTCAGTCTTTGGTAAAAAAGGTTTAGATATAGGTTTTAGGCTAGGCTTTATGCTTTAAAAGCCTTTACCTAAATCGAAGCCGTTTTCTATTAAAACCTAAGACAAAGCCGAAGCTTGAGCCTGTGAGGGGAAAGTGTACCAGAAATTTTTAGCGCCTGGCAAAAAGTTTTTCGTATCGAGCGATGAGAGCATTTGCGATCAGCAACCGATGCCGGAAGTTGTGGTGTCTGACATGTCTGATGTTGAATTTGTATCTGAAAAGTCGCATGATGCTGTTCCGCGTAGAAATCGCCAACCTGTGAAACGTAAGTTTTATTTTTTACACTTCCAGAATTGGTATAAAGTTTATATCCTTATCTGCAGATATTCAGCAAAGCACCAAATTTATAGCGCAAAGCCAGCTTGTATCGAGATTTCTATAGCGCGGTCCATATATCCATTCTAAACCTATTTGATGCTACATCCGGATGTTTGTGTAACAGTTTTTAAACGCTCTTGTATATATGCTTTCCTCTCACACGCGTATACTTTGGCTCAGTCTTTGGTAAAAAAGGCTTAGATATAGGTTTTAGGCTAGGCTTTATGCTTTAAAAGCCTTTACCTAAATCGAAGCCGTTTTCTATTAAAACCTAAGACAAAGCCGAAGCTTGAGCCTGTGAGGGGAAAGTGTACCAGACATTTTTAGCGCCTGGCAAAAAGTATTTCGTATCGAGCGATGAGAGCATTTGCGATCAGCAACCGATGCCGGAAGTTGTGGTGTCTGACATGTCTGATGTTGAATTTGTATCTGAAAAGTCGCATGATGCTGTTCCGCGTAGAAATCGCCAACCTGTGAAACGTAAGTTTTATTTTTTACACTTCCAGAATTGGTATAAAGTTTATATCCTTATCTGCAGATATTCAGCAAAGCACCAAATTTATAGCGCAAAGCCAGCTTGTATCGAGATTTCTATAGCGCGGTCCATATATCCATTCTAAACCTATTTGATGCTACATCCGGATGTTTGTGTAACAGTTTTTAAACGCTCTTGTATATATGCTTTCCTCTCACACGCGTATACTTTGGCTCACTCTTTGGTAAAAAAGGCTTAGATATAGGTTTTAGGCTAGGCTTTATGCTTTAAAAGCCTTTACCTAAATCGAAGCCGTTTTCTATTAAAACCTAAGACAAAGCCGAAGCTTGAGCCTGTGAGGGGAAAGTGTACCACACATTTTTAGCGCCTGGCAAAAAGTATTTCGTATCGAGCGATGAGAGCATTTGCGATCAGCAACCGATGCCGGAAGTTGTGGTGTCTGACATGTCTGATGTTGAATTTGTATCTGAAAAGTCGCATGATGCTGTTCCGCGTAGAAATCGCCAACCTGTGAAACGTAAGTTTTATTTTTTACACTTCCAGAATTGGTATAAAGTTTATATCCTTATCTGCAGATATTCAGCAAAGCACCAAATTTATAGCGCAAAGCCAGCTTGTATCGAGATTTCTATAGCGCGGTCCATATATCCATTCTAAACCTATTTGATGCTACATCCGGATGTTTGTGTAACAGTTTTTAAACGCTCTTGTATATATGCTTTCCTCTCACACGCGTATACTTTGGCTCAGTCTTTGGTAAAAAAGGCTTAGATATAGGTTTTAGGCTAGGCTTTATGCTTTAAAAGCCTTTACCTAAATCGAAGCCGTTTTCTATTAAAACCTAAGACAAAGCCGAAGCTTGAGCCTGTGAGGGGAAAGTGTACCAGACATTTTTAGCGCCTGGCAAAAAGTATTTCGTATCGAGCGATGAGAGCATTTGCGATCAGCAACCGATGCCGGAAGTTGTGGTGTCTGACATGTCTGATGTTGAATTTGTATCTGAAAAGTCGCATGATGCTGTTCCGCGTAGAAATCGCCAACCTGTGAAACGTAAGTTTTGTTTTTTACACTTCCAGAATTGGTATAAAGTTTATATCCTTATCTGCAGATATTCAGCAAAGCACCAAATTTATAGCGCAAAACCAGCTTGTATCGAGATTTCTATAGCGCGGTCCATATATCCATTCTAAACCTATTTGATGCTACATCCGGATGTTTGTGTAACAGTTTTTAAACGCTCTTGTATATATGCTTTCCTCTCACACGCGTATACTTTGGCTCAGTCTTTGGTAAAAAAGGCTTAGATATAGGTTTTAGGCTAGGCTTTATGCTTTAAAAGCCTTTACCTAAATCGAAGCCGTTTTCTATTAAAACCTAAGACAAAGCAGAAGCTTGAGCCTGTGAGGGGAAAGTGTACCAGACATTTTTAGCGCCTGGCAAAAAGTATTTCGTATCGAGCGATGAGAGCATTTGCGATCAGCAACCGATGCCGGAAGTTGTGGTGTCTGACATGTCTGATGTTGAATTTGTATCTGAAAAGTCGCATGATGCTGTTCCGCGTAGAAATCGCCAACCTGTGAAACGTAAGTTTTATTTTTTACACTTCCAGAATTGGTATAAAGTTTATATCCTTATCTGCAGATATTCAGCAAAGCACCAAATTTATAGCGCAAAGCCAGCTTGTATCGAGATTTCTATAGCGCGGTCCATATATCCATTCTAAACCTATTTGATGCTACATCCGGATGTTTGTGTAACAGTTTTTAAACGCTCTTGTATATATGCTTTCCTCTCACACGCGTATACTTTGGCTCAGTCTTTGGTAAAAAAGGCTTAGATATAGGTTTTAGGCTAGGCTTTATGCTTTAAAAGCCTTTACCTAAATCGAAGCCGTTTTCTATTAAAACCTAAGACAAAGCCGAAGCTTGAGCCTGTGAGGGGAAAGTGTACCAGACATTTTTAGCGCCTGGCAAAAAGTATTTCGTATCGAGCGATGAGAGCATTTGCGATCAGCAACCGATGCCGGAAGTTGTGGTGTCTGACATGTCTGATGTTGAATTTGTATCTGAAAAGTCGCATGATGCTGTTCCGCGTAGAAATCGCCAACCTGTGAAACGTAAGTTTTGTTTTTTACACTTCCAGAATTGGTATAAAGTTTATATCCTTATCTGCAGATATTCAGCAAAGCACCAAATTTATAGCGCAAAACCAGCTTGTATCGAGATTTCTATAGCGCGGTCCATATATCCATTCTAAACCTATTTGATGCTACATCCGGATGTTTGTGTAACAGTTTTTAAACGCTCTTGTATATATGCTTTCCTCTCACACGCGTATACTTTGGCTCAGTCTTTGGTAAAAAAGGCTTAGATATAGGTTTTAGGCTAGGCTTTATGCTTTAAAAGCCTTTACCTAAATCGAAGCCGTTTTCTATTAAAACCTAAGACAAAGCAGAAGCTTGAGCCTGTGAGGGGAAAGTGTACCAGACATTTTTAGCGCCTGGCAAAAAGTATTTCGTATCGAGCGATGAGAGCATTTGCGATCAGCAACCGATGCCGGAAGTTGTGGTGTCTGACATGTCTGATGTTGAATTTGTATCTGAAAAGTCGCATGATGCTGTTCCGCGTAGAAATCGCCAACCTGTGAAACGTAAGTTTTATTTTTTACACTTCCAGAATTGGTATAAAGTTTATATCCTTATCTGCAGATATTCAGCAAAGCACCAAATTTATAGCGCAAAGCCAGCTTGTATCGAGATTTCTATAGCGCGGTCCATATATCCATTCTAAACCTATTTGATGCTACATCCGGATGTTTGTGTAACAGTTTTTAAACGCTCTTGTATATATGCTTTCCTCTCACACGCGTATACTTTGGCTCAGTCTTTGGTAAAAAAGGCTTAGATATAGGTTTTAGGCTAGGCTTTATGCTTTAAAAGCCTTTACCTAAATCGAAGCCGTTTTCTATTAAAACCTAAGACAAAGCCGAAGCTTGAGCCTGTGAGGGGAAAGTGTACCAGACATTTTTAGCGCCTGGCAAAAAGTATTTCGTATCGAGCGATGAGAGCATTTGCGATCAGCAACCGATGCCGGAAGTTGTGGTGTCTGACATGTCTGATGTTGAATTTGTATCTGAAAAGTCGCATGATGCTGTTCCGCGTAGAAATCGCCAACCTGTGAAACGTAAGTTTTGTTTTTTACACTTCCAGAATTGGTATAAAGTTTATATCCTTATCTGCAGATATTCAGCAAAGCACCAAATTTATAGCGCAAAACCAGCTTGTATCGAGATTTCTATAGCGCGGTCCATATATCCATTCTAAACCTATTTGATGCTACATCCGGATGTTTGTGTAACAGTTTTTAAACGCTCTTGTATATATGCTTTCCTCTCACACGCGTATACTTTGGCTCAGTCTTTGGTAAAAAAGGCTTAGATATAGGTTTTAGGCTAGGCTTTATGCTTTAAAAGCCTTTACCTAAATCGAAGCCGTTTTCTATTAAAACCTAAGACAAAGCAGAAGCTTGAGCCTGTGAGGGGAAAGTGTACCAGACATTTTTAGCGCCTGGCAAAAAGTATTTCGTATCGAGCGATGAGAGCATTTGCGATCAGCAACCGATGCCGGAAGTTGTGGTGTCTGACATGTCTGATGTTGAATTTGTATCTGAAAAGTCGCATGATGCTGTTCCGCGTAGAAATCGCCAACCTGTGAAACGTAAGTTTTATTTTTTACACTTCCAGAATTGGTATAAAGTTTATATCCTTATCTGCAGATATTCAGCAAAGCACCAAATTTATAGCGCAAAGCCAGCTTGTATCGAGATTTCTATAGCGCGGTCCATATATCCATTCTAAACCTATTTGATGCTACATCCGGATGTTTGTGTAACTGTTTTTAAACGCTCCTGTATAAAAGCGTTCCTCTCATACGCGTAGACTTTGGCTCAGTCTTTGGTATAAGAAAGGCTTAGATATAGGTTTTAGGCTAGGCTTTATGCTTTAAAAGCCTTTACCTAAATCGAAGCCGTTTTCTATTAAAACCTAAGACAAAGCCGAAGCTTGAGCCTGTGAGGGGGAAAGTGTACCAGACATTTTTAGCGCCTGGCAAAAAGTATTTCGTATCGAGCGATGAGAGCATTTGCGATCAGCAACCGATGCCGGAAGTTGTGGTGTCTGACATGTCTGATGTTGAATTTGTATCTGAAAAGTCGCATGATGCTGTTCCGCGTAGAAATCGCCAACCTGTGAAACGTAAGTTTTGTTTTTTACACTTCCAGAATTGGTATAAAGTTTATATCCTTATCTGCAGATATTCAGCAAAAGCACCAAATTTATAGCGCAAAACCAGCTTGTATCGAGATTTCTATAGCGCGGTCCATATATCCATTCTAAACCTATTTGATGCTACATCCGGATGATTGAGTAACAGTTTTTAAACGCTCTTGAATATATGCTTTCCTCTCACACGCGTATACTATGGCTCACTCTTGGTAAAAAAGGCTTAGATATAGGTTTTAGGCTAGGCTTTATGCTTTAAAAGCCTTTACCTAAATCGAAGCCGTTTTCTATTAAAACCTAAGACAAAGCAGAAGCTTGAGCCTGTGAGGGAAAAGTGTACAGACATTTTTAGCGCCTGGCAAAAAGTATTTCGTATCGAGCGATGAGAGCATTTGCGATCAGCAACCGTTGCCGGAAGTTGTGGTGTCTGACATGTCTGATGTTGAATTTGTATCTGAAAAGTCGCATGATGCTGTTCCGCGTAGAAATCGCCAACCTGTGAAACGTAAGTTTTATTTTTACACTTCCAGAATTGGTATAAAGTTTATATCCTTATCTGCAGATATTCAGCAAAGCACCAAATTTATAGCGCAAAGCCAGCTTGTATCGAGATTTCTATAGCGCGGTCCATATATCCAT
>JASANG010000326.1:0-48184 GCA_030248215.1 Enoplolaimus lenunculus
TTGACAAAAAATTGCTGATACAGTTAATCTAACATAAACCGAGATCTTAACCGCTATGACAAAAGGTTAAACAGATACATAAACAATACGATACTAGCTTGTAGCAGCTTGTGTATCCCGCATAAACATATTTAAGCGTATCGCACAATTTATTCAAGATCAGTATCCTACGATACACGGCCTTCCAACTTCTGGAACAATTACAGAAAAAGAAAGTGTGCATACCACTGCAGACATCAAACCTCGTGCCCGTTGATATCGCTAAAGCAAAACAACGCTATATTGCCTCTTTTTCCATTCTAGACGGTCACAGTTCAAATAGTTAATCATGAGACAAAAATACAAATATCAATAAACAGAGCGAGCAATGTTTTTGACTTACTCGAGATTTTTCAAACGTTTTTGCCGCCTTCAATACACATCTAAAATCAATACTTCAAACGAGCTAGTAGTTTAGTTAATTTTTAGTTAATGTTTTTATATCTAAAGTTTGAAAAGCTAAAGTATAGTTCCAAATTATCCTTACTACCCTTTTTCGACTGTCCAACGGCTGTAGCTTTAATCTTAAAACACAGCTTAGATATGGGTGCTGAACCTCTATCTATAAATTATTTGGATAGAGTTAATCGATTCCAAAATAATGGCGCGTTTTGTCTTTTTATTACTGAACGTTTTGTAACATACACAGCTTAAAAATATTAGCTCATTGACCCTCCAAAACACTACACCCTTAATGTGAATCGACTTCTAACTTGTGCGCTCGAATCGTCTTTCTCCATTGTTGCCAGTGTTTCCAGGGTACCAGCAATTTTAATAAAATTATCGCGCCAAATCTAAATCAATAAAATGATATATATAATTTGGTTCAATGAAAGAAGGAATGCCGTCTGTGAGCGCAACTTATATTTCAAATCAAAGGCACAATTATTGAATGTATACGTAGCGATAGCATCGGATAGTAATTTTATGAGTGAAATCAGCACAGCTAGCAGCAAGGCTTTTAATGTTTATTAAAAGTCAGTGGCGACATCGTTAGCGCCAATAATTTCTACACTTTTTTGTGTTTGAGTCATTCTCTCTGCTTTTCCGCTGCAATCTTTGATTAGGCCTGTGATACTCGACCGAATAATTTCTTTCGTGCTCGAAAAAGTCATCAACATCCTAAAAGCTATGATTTTAACGAGTATACAACCTTTTTAACATTTAAAAAGTATAGGTCTCAGTATTGTGCTGTGCTATATTGTGATTTTCAAAGTGAAAATTCATTAAGTTGAATGAAGTTAGCGTCATCCGGCTACGCAAAACCCGACAAGAAATTGTTTGCAAATTACAATATTCGTTATTCCTGGAAGAATTTTAGGATACGCTGTATTATTTATCGAAATTCGAAAAATTCCGAATTTGCTTATGCATCAGGTCTCTAAGCTGGTATCACAGGCTGAATAAATAACTGCATGCAGGGATGACGTAGGCATGAGACCCTACCCTGGAAAAACTTTTCAAGACGGTATACTGAAAAAATTGGACCACTTGGATCGGTATAAAACATTCAAGGAACAGCTTTGTGCTAATATAAAATGTTTTAAACTATTTGCCAATTATAGTTGGAAATCGAAAACATGATATCAAAGCGGCTACTTAAAAGGTTGCAAAGTAGTACTTATTTGTAATCGCACGTCTCAAACATTTATATATTAGTTTAACTAGTAACGACACGTCTTTTAACAATTTTAATATCATCCTGGCCAACATTAACATTTAGCAGTATCGGATTAATGTTCACTTTGTCCAAACAAGATAGACACAGAAAGTATTTTTATCTAACTTTAAAACATTATACGAAAAAATTTATAGACAATTCTTCCTCCTACAAGTGAAGACTTTGAAGTTATCTATCAGCTCAATCAATCGTTTGTAGCAGAACCTAAACAAATGCTTTAAGTAAGCTCTACCATAATTAATTGTAGGTGGAACAAGAAAAGGGAGTGTAGAAAGCCTTTATAATCTGCATACTCTAACAGCATCGTTTTTCATATTATCTACAACCATTCAATAAATCATAAACAACCGTTCATACGTACTTTTTGTCCAGACAACAGGACTTCGTCTGCTGATTTCACAAATTTGTTATACAGAGATCCCATTCTCTCGCGTTTGTTTTTGCCGCGAACATTCAGCTAAAATAACTAAACTATACAATAGTTGCAACGTACTAATTTGTAATACAAATACTGAGTACCAAATTTCGTTAAATCCAACTTTACAATCACATTCAACGCAATTATGTTACAGAGCATTTTTAAGAAAATGAGAATTGAAACGTAATTTTTGAGATATACAAAATGCAAATGTAATGACAGTTATTCAGCTGTAAAAAATACAAAATGATTTTTGCAGATAACGCTAATTGTGCGCATATATATATAAATGAACAATTCTCCATTGTGTTACGAAATTCGAAGTAAATTCATTTTACAACAAATAAACATGATCAGCTACTGTCAAGTAACAGTAAGCTGAACAATTCTAGCTTAAACAGTTGAGCTGCACAACCTGAACCGCGACCCCCGTTAAATCCTTATTGTTTGAGCTTACGTCACTTTCATATTCCAGAAATACACGGAAATCGTGATCATTTCGTAACACCGGATGTTTAGCCAAGCGAATTAAGAACACTTCATGCATTGCAACGGTCTTTTTGAAAGTTACAAGATATTCTCTATAATTGTGTTTACGAAATTAACATTAAGTTTTAGTGTGGATTATGGATAATATATCAGTTAGTGAAAAACTTAACAGATTTACTTGCCCAGAAATGTAATCGCAACAAGATGTTAACTATGACTAGGGATGTGCCGATTAATCGGCACCGGCATCGCTAATAATCGGCACTTTGTGAGTATCGGAATCGGCACTGCAAAAAATTACCGATTTATTGCAGATACTTTTTGCATATACCTTTCAGTTGGAATGCTATCAGTTTCATTTCTGGGCGCATATCAATGTGTCTGGTCAGTAAAGCTGTTATCCCTCTTGCGTTTGTTCTTATAAAATTATAATCGTTTATAATAGTTAGGATTTAAATCTTCATGCAAGAATTTTGGTATCATACCGGATATTGGTTTTTACCGGATATTGAACTAGATATCGGACCGTACCCTGATATGTAACGAACGTGGTTGCGAACGCGCGTTAAACCAGCGAGTGAAATTTCACCCAATTACAAAAGCTTATTACCGTACAGCAAAGCCATTTTCAACCGGAACACTAACAATAGAAGTACACACATCATACATATAAAATGTCCTTAAAACTACGTAATAGAAAAATAGATGTTGACTAAAAAACGGTTACTCCTCAAGTTCTGTTTTCATTTTCTTGAACTCGTCTGGGGTCATTGTATGTTCGCCTTCACCCAGACGTTGCAACTTTTCACGGCTGGCATCGAAATCTGGACGTGGTGGGGCAGGTGGTATCTATAAACGAACTACGACAAACAAAAATATATAAAACACTTTTTATTGGTTCATGCATATATTAAAAATACCTAATTCGTCAAAAATATTACCTGCTTAAAAGAACGGAAACAGGAACGTTCCCATATAATCCATGAAAATTTTTTTCTCAGCTTGAGAATTTATAAATAATCCAGCTTAATAGCTAAACGTTGATTGAGCGCATCTAAGGACTAAGGATACATTCGTAAACTTACGGCCTGCGATTATATAGTTAGTTAGTTAGGCAACTTTATATACGTGATATCCGCAGTACTTACAATAAATCCCGCGTAATTTTCACAATCCTGAATCACATCATGTAACCAAATGAACTCTTCGTGTTCTCGAATCACAGACATTTCAGGTTTTTGAAACTCTTTCAGTGAAGTCTAAAGCATTTATATGAATACTTGTACATGTATAAGTACGCACTAATCCGTAAATTAAATAAATGAAATGTTGCTGATATTTTGCATTAACGAAATGGTTGGGCAGGACACGCGATCCTTTTCATGTGTTGCCCTTTTACTAAGCGTTATACCAGACAAATACTTAGGTGTGTACGCGTACTGACTTAGTTTGTACTTCACCCTCAGCCGGATATCATTTACCTTTGTACGAACTGTGAACTTCACTTTATCCGTTTCAGATAAGGCATCAGGGATCTCAACTTGAAGTGAGTTATCTTGCAACAAATCTACTGAGTCTGATCTAGCCTAAAAGAAGCTACCACAAAATGCCTAAGTTTTCGTTAAAATATAACAATTTACAAGTATAAAACGATTTTAGAACGGAGATATTGAACCAGGTACAATATTTCACCGGAACAGGAACGGGAATTGAATGATTCTGCACGAACAGGAACTGGAATTTGAAATAATTTTCGTCACAGAATTACTACTGTAATATTTAGAAAGCTAGCCAAAAATAGTTTTCGAAAACATCAATTTCGTAATCTTTTAATCAAACAGCTTATTAATTACGTAACAAAATTGAACTACGTAATTGCAAAAATACTTATTTCGATACAATATACGTATATATTATACATATTGGCGATGTCCCGGTCCCCGGAACCGAGACAACAAAATACACGAAACTTCAAAAAGCATGTATATAATTAGGAGAACGCTACCGGATTTATCATATCGATGTCGCGCGACATTTTGCCTATGGTGATGTATATAATAAACTTATTGTGCTGCGTTCGGATTCTGGTTTTATTCTGCCACGGGACCCGACGCTGCCAGCTGGGGCCGGGGCTCGACCCCGGGACAACTCTAATATATACTGTTATTAATATTAGAAGTTTATACACATATATTTAAGGGCCCATACTGCTATTTCATCTGCTAACGCGTCTTTCTTATCCTTACATACGAACTTAAATTACTTTTTGTTCATCAACACTGGGTTCCGGCAAACCATTCTCCATTATATTAGAATAAAAGTATGTATTATGTTATATATATATTTAAAAAACAAAATATCTAGATTGCAAACCTAAAAAGCAGCAACATGTTTTTGACGCATCCTCAAAGAGGAGGATGTAACAGTATTGCATGGTGGAATGTCCGAATAGTGCACCAGGAATGTGCGGTCTCGGTAAAAAACCGAGACTAAATAATAATACAATTCCACTCCGGTTACATTGACTACAACCATGCAAACAACAAGGCATGAACGTTTGACGCAGTACGTAATCAGAATATGTTCAGCCGAAATCTAAATTCATTAAGTAATCAAAATAGTAATCACATAAACTCCCGTTACCTTTATAATAACAAACATTTACAATTTACAAATGCTTACTAAGCAGCTGGAATAGCGGGCCTACAGAGCGGGGATAGAACTCTCAGCCAACGGATCCTTAAACGAACACTTTAAAAGTGAATCATGCAGCCTGCTTCTCCAGCTGCTTTTCTCGTCGACTATATGTCGACCCTATGATGACGGCAAGCATGTGTTAGGCAGACGCTGTTATCACTGCGCCACGACGCCCCTCCCATCTGCTCATATACCGTATTCATAGCGCGCCTATTTACCATTGCGCTCACGGTGTAGCGCGTATGTCAGTCTAGGTAGTAGCCGAGACTTCAGACCTTTTCATTAAGCAATGGAAAAGCTGGTAACGGAGACTTTCTGCGTGTCAGGCAGACACTGTTACCACTGTGACGCGTAGCCCCCCCTGCGCAATGCTAGCATACTATAACTTCTGGGTGCATTCTTCAAACTGTACGAAATGAACCAAACACACGCTGTTAGCTCACTTAATCAGGTCATAAATTTAACTGAAGTCTATTGTTCTATTAAGTTGACTAGCTATGAACGTAAATTCTAAAACAATTGTTGTTTGGTTGCAAGGCATTGATTTTATATTTAAAACTTACGCCTCAGCGAATTTTGTTCATTTCTATTAAAATTTTATTTATTCATGCTCAAAACAGAACACAGGTTGGTAGAATGGGATCCGTTTAGTATAAAGTTCAACCCGAGTGAGCTCGTAGGCCTTGCAGACAGCGTAACATTTCGTTTAATAGTCATATACTGTGCACGAAACAGTAGACAAAAACTAGTCAATGTGCTCAGTGCAAAATAAAACACAAAGAGCTCTTGATTGTTATGTTTTACATGTCGATGTGCAAACGACAACGTATTATTACCGGTAATAAGCGAAATGGTGTAGCTAGTGTACACACTTAAGTCACGAGAAATGTTAGTCAGCTTGTAATAGCGAACATCGAAGCCTAGGCGAGACGCGAGACATCTGATATAATCAGAACATGTGTCAGAGACAGTGCTCATGCTGAAACCAGGTCCATATTCTCAAATGCGTATAGCGATAGGTTTGCAAACTGACGAAGCATGTAGCTGCAGATTTCAAAATTTGTACAGAAGTAGGGCAAATCAAAAGCGAAGAGTGTGCTGAATTTCGACCCTCACTATGCGCTGGTTCCAAAGTTACAGGAACTATCACCAACTGGCGATAGGTGCTACACACATTTTAGAATACGGGCTCAGAGCAGACGAAAAGGAATCAAACTAAGATACTGGCAGATTCTCAAAGCCATAGCTCTATCGCAGCTTGATACATATTACACATATATTTTCAGGAGCAATTAAACGTATTGTGAGACGGTTCGTTTCTTTGAAAATGTGATAAAAACTGATTTATAGGATACATCATGTGAATATTGCTTGTGTATACGTAATACATTCTGGCTGGATGGTTGTAAAAACGCAATTGCAATGATTTCGAGCGGAATCGTGCAGAAGTATTCTATGCAGACTTCAACACATGAAAATGAACTTCAATATTTTATTTCCCAGTTAAATGTCGCAATTGAAACGGTAACGAATCGTATGTATACAGATATCACGGTCTGTTGTGCGATAAATAGCAATGCTGTTCACACATGTAATGTTGAAATTGTTTGGTTCCAGATCTCTAGACTAAAAACTAAAATATGCTGAGAATAGTTAATAGTGTTTTTTTGTTCACGTTGAGTGCTTTTGGCATCATAATGACTGTTTAATCACAAACAAATCAATATTCATTGTATTGAGTTTTGTTCAGGTCCGGGAATCAAACGCAAGTGTTTCTTTGTGTGCATCTAATATACATCAGTTAACACTTGAAAATAGAGCGGTTCGTTCCCTGGTTAGATTGGTTGATCGTTTTCTCAAACATGGGTATGTATGATTGTAGTTGTGGTCATAGGTTTACATATATTTAACGTACATGTGATTCCTAGTCCGACCGACAAACAAATTAAGGTCTTTCATCGCATATAATATTGAAAATAAAACTTCCCATTGACGGATAGGCTTCATTGTCATATATTTTCTTTTGTATTTTTTATAATAATTTACAGAACCTAACGGTTGTTCAGGGCTTTCGCGTCCCAGTTGGATTTCGACTCGATTCCAGCCCATCCAAGTTGGTATTATCAGTTTCGGAAATGAAAATTGTGAACTTATTTTTAAAATATATACGTTCCTGATTGAAAATGTATTTATTGGGAAATTGCAGATTAGCCGTGCTACCATCAGGATATTGGCCATGTGTACGGCAGCTACTTCCACGTGACCTAGCGAAAGAAATGGTTGAGGAATGGAAGCCCAAAGGCGCTCATTCATCAGGTTTAGTTAGTTTTCTTCGTCTTAAAAATGGGATATCTACGTAGCTATTACAAGCTACTCCGAAGCATCGGACTTCATGGTGCGACCGGAATGCAACCGGAATTTAGCTTTACAGAATCAAAAAATGATTGCCAATTTCTTCATGCGACGTTTTTGAGAATTGTTGCCAGCCAGCAGGCGCCCTAAATTAATATTATACTTGTTGGTACAAATCGTTCGTGTATAGTCAGAAAAGTTCCGATTCCGGATAAATTTGCTGTTCTGATTCCGGTATAATCCAGTTCCACTTTGCTCCTTGCCGGACTACATACCTAAAAAAGCATACGGACTGTTTCATTTATAACTGCGTAAGTTGTTTATCTGCTTGCATAACGTCCATAACTATATATTATTTATAGGTTTGATGTGGGTGTACAGTTGTTTGAATCATGGCACGTTATCTGTTGAATTCACTACGTTCAAAAGTCATCAGGATATTGTTCGGAAGTTTTACATCACTAAAGCGTTTCTGTGTTCTACTAAGGTATTTTTATGTACTATAGATGTTAGCTTGTTTGAAACGATAAATATATTGCATAAATTTTGCGTTTGTCTGAATTGTTGTCCGGAATTTTTAAGATATTGTGCCCAATTATTTAAACAAAAAATTTTGTAGTTGCTAAATTATTTCAAAAGGACGCCTTTCATCTCGTTAGTCCAGTTAATAAGCTTTAGATTAATATAACTCGCGTAGGGCACGTTTTAGACTAGTTTGCTAAAATGTAGAAATTAATTCGGTGTTTAAAGTTATTTTATATTCCAGTTCCGGTTCCTATTTCGACAAGATAACTCAATTGCTGTTCCGACAAAATTTACGTAGTTCTTGTTGGAACCCTGGTTGTTAGTTTAGGTTATTTAATCACATCACGATTAAAGGCACGCTGTATTATAAATTATATTTTCAGGCGCTTGACGCGATTTCGCTAGTAATGGAGCCGCTGGACGGTATCCACTTTGACTTGTATCCTGGTGTTCAAGTTAGTAATTTAACGCGTATTTTGATTTATCGCGCAGGTAAATTTTAAAATTGCTCTTGGGTTTTGTGTTTGAGCAATGAACAAAATGTAAAGAACAATGTGACAATCAGTATGCAACACTTTATACTTAATAAACCTTTTGCATTCAAAGTTTGGTCTTTATTTGTGGTCATGCCACTTGTTTATAATCGTATTTATCTTGCAGGCGTCACCAGCTTGTATTTGCAACAATGGCAAGCTGGATTCTGCAATGAAGCGCGTGAAAAATGAACGGTTAAATGACGAAATTAAATCCAATTATAAACGAAGCTTTTCTCAAAGCATTCCGAAAGGCACCAAAAGCATAGGCGGACGTTGCGATCAAGATTCTGGCTCCGTGACAGGTTCAAGCGGAGAACATCAGTTGACTTCGCCGTTGGGGTGCTCAGAAGTTGTTGTTGCCGATATGTCTGAATGCGCCGGATTGCTTGGTGTTGAACCATCAGATGTGAAGTTTTTAGCAAAAGCTGAGTTGTGTTCAGACGCTATAGAATACTACGCTACTGAGGAGGAATCAATTGCGACCAGTACAGCAAGTCCGCCTGCAACACGTTCTAAATCACTGGTGGCGCTCCCACGACGCCAATCGCCAGAGCTTGGCGTGAAGGTGAGAAAATCCAGTCAACGGCAACGACAAAACGCGGAAATCAGTCAGCCAAAACGTGTAGCCAAGACAGGTGCTGATTATGCCCTAAATGGTCGAGTAGATATAATGAAACCTACGATAATAACAAGCACACCAGTCATGGATAGCTTTCACCACCCGAGCTTATTGAATGTGGAAGACTGTAGGAAAGTTAAACTTAAGCGAGGCAATGTGGCTACAGTCGTTTGTATGAATGATAATTCAAACCAAACGTCGCTCGAGAAGGTAGAAAATAATATAGATTTCAACACACGTAAGAGTGATTCGGTAGATGTGGCAGTGTCAAATACTGAGCTTATATTTGAACACCAGGTAGCTGATGCCGACATGGTGGAAAAGACTTTTCAAGTTGTGAGAGAGAATATTAAACTGGGGGTGAGGCGCAGTCCAGACGGAAAAGAGTGCATTAAAAAGACAGAGATTGGGAACAATTCTTCTCGTCAGATGTTTATGCATAATGAATTGTCTATAAATCGGCGGCAGAAATCTATGGATTCGACTGTTAGCTCTGCACGCAGCGAACAGATTGCAAGCGATACTGAAAAAGATCTGAATAGAATGCTGGGAGTGAGCAGTTTATATTAATACAATGTTTTGTAGTTTACTGTTTTACTATTCAGTAGATATCTAAAGTCTTCAACAGGTTTATCTGTCAATTTTGTTCCCAGTCCTTGTCTGCGAAGTTGTATTGTGTTTGAAATTACTTGTGCATCATTACATATATGTATGTTTGTCGCGGTTTTTCTCCCAATTTAGGAAAAAATTGTTTTAACACCAATTATTTCAGTATGCATTATAGTTTACTTGTAGGAAGGCGAATCACTGCAAGAAGAATTTGGCGGAACGGCGTGTACTGGTTGTGGTAGACACAGTGAAGAGCGCTGTACCGGAAGTCATACGCAAATTCAGCCTACAATCTTGCTGGAATCAAATCCTGATAGAATTGAAAATTCCGTGGAATATGAATTTAAATACAAACACGAAAGCAACGGGCTGAGTTGTGATGAACCGTTAGCAGGTGCGACTGAAAGTGTATATTTAGGTTCTGAAAATACTTCGATGCATAATGATTCAAGCAAGTACACAACTGCAGTCGGTGAGATATCAACGCAAAGGCATGAAACGGCCAGTGGTGCTGAAAATATTCAGAAAACTTTGGAGGATCCTGAGTTGCCTACCGATGTTACGTATCAGTGGGAGTGCCAACAAGAACTGAAATTTGGTTCCTCTACTTGTGAAAGCAAAATGTTACAGCAACCGGTTCCTATGACCAAACAAACCATTCCTGGATTAGAGCATGCACTGCTTTCCAGTGGTATTTCGCCAATACAACGTACAGAGGTGCCGCCGAAACCAAGCTCTGGACTGAGTGCTAATGCACTATTTGAATATATAGTGTCAAGTGAAAGCCGTAACTCGGCTCGGGTTGCTCAGTACTTTGCTCAACAGTTTGACTCCGACGAACAGAAAACAGTGGGTTTTGAGTCTGATGAAAATCAGAAAAATATAGATGTACGTAACTTCAGTGCTGATACAACATGTAACGACGTTGGAGAAGAATTCAGCAGCGGCGATTTGGTATCTGATAGTGCAAAGGTTGTTCAGGAAGAAAATATTGTTGGTTCGAAATCGGAAACCTTGGACGGGGATAGCGGGAGTGGCCTAGATGACTCGTTAAACAACTCAGTAAGTTTTTAATTTGAAGTAGGTTCGCAATAAGAAGGGAAGCTTTATCTCAGTGCATTCGAGTGCTAGACATGTAGTTATGGTTACATTTTTGAAGCTTACGATTACTACTTATGGTGATTATATACTACGTGCATTGTCTTCGGCTAATTTTTTCATAGCTTATTAATTTAAGTGTGTTTTGCGAAAAATTGTGGGTTTTGAAGTACGTTCGAAAAGGTTAAAATAAGGAACGGCATGGGATTCACCACTGATATTGTACATTTGATGGAGAATGTTGGTCACAAAACAGTGTTTGGGAGTAGCAAAAATAACACTGTATATATTTTTAATAATTATATATTTCAAGTTAGATTTCAGTAAAAGTCGTTTTTGGAAAAAGCACTTACAAGCAGTTGCACTGGAGCTAACGGAAAACGTTAATTACTCAACAACCATACTTCTGTCAATGGTGGATCTATTAATTTTTTACAGGGTGGGATACAAGCGCAAGTATAAATATGAAATTACAGCGTTTTGTGACGTTTTATAGGTAATCTGATTTTTTAATTTCTGCGTCTTTTGAAAAAAGTATGGTGGAACCAAATAATTTACCAAAAAACCATGTGTTTCAGGTATCTATGGAGCAAATGACTGGCGAATTTGAGCAGCAAGTTATGCAAAGGCTGCAAAAACTGTCAATGTATAAAAAACCGAAGCATTCCAAAAATGGTTACATGGCGAGTGGCTCCAGTGCGGTTCAAGCACAGCACAAAACGCAGATACCGCTGAATCATGCGGTTCACTCTGACAATGTAATGATCGGCCAGTGTAATGGAAATAGTATGCAGCGCCTCGTTGAACGCTCTGTATGCTTATTGCCTCAAACAGGAAAACGACAAAGTTTAGATGGGCATGAAAATCAAATTGTGTGAGTCGCTCTCTAGTTTGTCTATGGGAGATCTTCTTGTCAATATTTAAATTGTAACACCTACGACACGTAATTTGGATAGCTTCCAGTACTAAACGTTGAAAATAATGCAGTTATGTTGAATAATTTCCGCTATGAAAATTTATTTGTTTCTTACTCTCCTCATGGTGTTATAAACAGTTAGTGCTAACTAGGGTTGCCCTGGGATCGGGATTTTTACAGGGGCGTGGGCTGGACCAAAGGAGTCTGGGCCGGTACCAACCGAGGCCAAGTTAACTGGATCATAAAAAGATAACTTTCAACGTCAGCTACGATGTACGTAATATGTATATGGTGGCTAAAGGTGGGAAATCTATGTATTGTATAGTATGTACATCAAAACGTGGGAACATAACCGTGTACATATTTGTTGTGATTTTCTTATTTTTGAAACGAGAACCGAGCGTGATAGGATTGTTTTTCAAGCCAGTCTGTTTAGAATCGTATATAAAAAATGGCCCCGGCCAGGTACCGGCAAATAACGTGCCCGCCGCCCGGGGCCGGAGCCTCAGGGGCATCACGCATCACAAGTGCTAATATTCCGTCGAAGACACTTAAAGTATTTTGTATGTTACAGGTTAATTATGTAAACAGTTATTATTTAACGAACGCAGCTTGTTTTTAGATTGACTCCGGGTGAAATTGCAGATCTAACTCTTTGTGTCTTCGCGAATGACAGCGAAACATTTTATAAGGTCAGTCAGCGCGTTGAACTTTAAGTGTCATGGTATTGTTTTCAGTTGTGTGTGAGAATGACTCTAACGAACTCTGGTTAAGGTTTCAGTTTTTTACCTCTCTTTTTGGATTCTTCTACAGAAAGCAAAGTTTTGTAATATTGTAGTGTGTTTGCCAGAATGCAACCGTTTGTAGTAAGAATTCGCATTTGCGAGCCATGTTAAGGGTGTTCTGATGAAGTGTATACATGCGGTGAATGATTAACAGAGGGTTTCTTAATAAGAGCTGCAATGAACGCGAACGCGCTCATGCAGATAAGTTTTTGCCTACGAAAGCAGCCAACTTAACTCGCGTATGAAACTTTGAAAACTTTAGTTTTTTTAAGTTTCTGATATTGCACTTTACTTGCCATCATACTAGATGTTTGTATAGATGTTGTTGCAAGTGTATTTTCAGATGTTTGCCGTACATACTGGTCACAATTTGGGTACGTCACAGTTGCGTCATTTGGTGCTGACAAATAAAGCTGTGTACATAGTGAAAACAGTCAAAGCCCCGGATAATCCTAAAGGCACTTGTCATCGTGCACAAGCGGTCATTCCATATCAAGAACTTGAATATATTTCGGTAAGTACTTTTGCCTGGTTCGATAGCAAAGACCAGAAGTTTTAAGGTCAGACAATTTAAAATGTCGACATTGACAAGTATTGAAATAGTACGCATAGCGCTTATACAAGGTTTAAAATAAATAAATGTTTGGTAACCGTAAAAAATATATCGCTTAAAACTCAAACCTAACGACATAACGCAGACGTTTCAACGCTTGCGTGATGGCGAATAATTGTGATGCGCCCAGCGCACTTTACTGCCACTGGGTGCTAAACTATGATACTTCACATAGGCTTTTAGGCCGTTTATGGTAAAAATTAGGAAAGTGGCGCACCATACTGTACTGTAGTAATCTAGACTGATTGTTTTTCAGATTTCGCTCAATTATCAGATGATTTCTTTGTTTTTGCATGACACAAGAGGTTCAAAGTCAATTTGCACCGCTGATGAATTGCTGACAAGGTAACTGATGTTTGTGAATTTTCGTTAAATTTTGCTTTCAGCTTGTAATGAGGTTGACTGTGTAAAATTGTGATACTCTATGGCAGGGTGGCACTGAATCCACCATTTGACCGAAGCCGAATCATTAGACTGGCCTACGGAACCAAAGTCTTAAAAAATAACCATAACAGTTATGTCATTTTAATGCAGGTAAACTTTTTAGACATATCGTGTCTAGCATTGAAGTTGCTATTCGTCGCGCTGGCCGCTGTTATTCAGAAGTACCTTGTGTACTGACCGACGCTAGTGAACAACGTGCATCCGTTCAAAAATGGGCCGCCGCTGAAACTTATACAGATCCGGTACCGTTTGTGTATTTTTGCGAAAATAATTTTTGCTTAGTATACATAGAGTGGCAAGTATCACGTATATGCATCTAAGTGCAGTCACTTATACCAGCGGAAACTTTTTAGTGTTATTGGCTTGGTTGAATAATATAATTGTTTAAAAAAATTTTGACTGTTTTGTGCAAAAACGTCAAAAACAGCTCAGGAAATGGTGACGGCAAAAGTGTCGCTTCCGTGTCATATTCAGCAAATATTAAATGCTCTGAAATAGAATTTAACTTTTGAAAAAAGCGAATTCAGTACGGTTCTGAAGCAGTGCGGTTCTGGAAATTGAACCATGTTTCTATAAATTCCGGTTTTGATATTTTATAATTCCCATGTTTCTGTTTCCTGCATAGCATTGGCTTGGCATCTCAAACTGCCACAATAAATTTCATAGTATACTTTTATCAATACAGGGAAAATTTTTGAAGTGTAGGTTCGGAATCAGATTCGGCAGTCACAATGGGTTCTAATTAGAATTGGTGAAACCGTTGACTTACTGCTACACTGATAAATGGACTATCATTGTTAGTTACTGATTATTATATATTACGAATTGTATTTTGAAATTTAGAACGATACTCTCAAAACCATTTGACACTTAGTAATCTGCAGTAGATGTAACAAAAGTTTAATTTTAGAGCACGTTGCACTTTTCATATTTGATTGCAGTCCAAAAGTCACCCGGTGCTTTATACATTGGTGTTTTGGAAGAATATCGCTATATCAAGCAACAGTTATTCATCTGTATCGCGTCAGACGCTTTCACCGTCTCGATCCGGGTATTTGTTTCATCGTATCTATGATCAAAACGGGTTCTCATTGAGGTCGATGGCTAGCGGACAACAACGCTGGGGCAAAAGCTGGTTCATTATCAGGTGCGAGTGTGATTTTGTTATGTTGAACATTTGCGAATTAACGCGTGCAGTCACGGACAGAATTAAGTGCAATCGCGGTCGCATTCAAAACTGCGGCTCTGATCGCGATCGGTCGTTTTTGAACACAATCCCTCGAAAATGTGATGTGACCATAAGCATTTAAATCTGTCCGTGAATTTACTTCCTCAGTCAATATGAAGCTTAAAAGAAGCTCAAAACATACGAAATCGTTGTTATATCAGGTCTTTGTTATCCCGAGCTATATTTTGCATTGTTTGTGTTTGTCATCGAATTTAATTAATTATTTGTTTAATTATTGTTCTTTTCAGTATTCTATGGTGCTTTATTGTTTTGTTTTAGGGGAAACAAGTTGTATCAGTTCGAAGATTCGACGTGCAAAGTTGGAGAAAAGGTGTATGATTTTAGGTTAGTAACATTATGTGTCTAGAGTGTAATAATATAAAAAATTGTAATGTCCTACCGCTTACATTTTTGTCTATTTTTCAGCGAATCGCCTTGTCTTCATGCATATTGGAGGCTTTTTTTAAGTCGTTGTTGCTTTTTCAGCAGCAATGTGTACGCTTGCCGCAAAGCAACGTCGAAAGACTACCAACACTGTATTGATGTGCCTTTGGGCAATAATTCGTGTCTTCAACTTGCCTGTCCTACTCAGCATTTGTGCGATCAGTGGTTCCAGGCCCTCATATTTAGTTTGTCACAAGCGGTAGGTTTGCTTAGTTTGTGTTTTGTTTGTACACTGCTACAATCATATACTGCAGATACACTTTGAATAACAGTATAACTTATTCATTGCTCGTATTCGTTTAATATTGTAACGTGAAAAAAATATTTCATGCCCATGATAAAATATAATCTAATGAACAGGATGAGAAAGTGTAGAATGCACACCAGTAGTCGACATCTGTGCTTGCACACCAGTAATCGCTGTGCTAACTATTAGCTAAACCAGAAATGATCAATTTCATTTCAAGTTATTTTTGTTTTTAAATGAGTGATGTGGTGTTATTTCTGGATTTAGTAATTGATTCAATGTTGATTATAGGCAAACGACAATTATAGTGTTCCATCTCTGGCTTGTGCTGTTGTGCTGACGCTAACGCATGTACTTCTTGGTCAAGAAAATTCAACAATTGATTTTGTACGTTGGATTGCACATGTAACGTTTGAACAAATTGTAGCGTTTCGAATCGAAGAAGATTGTAATTGTATTGTATTGGTAAGATTTAAACTTTATTTTTTGAGGAATTTTATTAGTTTTTAATTAGTATTGGTAACTTTTACTGATTTTAGAGTTTTTGGATTTTGAACTGGTCGTTTTGTTTGGCGAATGAATATTGTACGTATGTAATTTTGTTTTCGATTGGTTCATTTTTTAAACTAGAATTAATTTTGTTAACTTTACTGTTAATTTTTCGGATTTCGGAAAGACTCTAATGGAAAAACGTTGTGAGATTTTGGTTTATTTAACGCTAGCCTGTGATGATTTTGAAGTTTTCTGTTGTCAAAGATATGGTTTGCTAAAAGCTGGTTTTATAATTTATTGCTATAAATGGTTTTGTCACTTGTGATTGTCTGGCAGTTGACTAATAATTACTTTTGATTTCTAATTTATACATTTTGATCCCTTCACTTGCATTAACTAATTTTTTGTGATATTTTTCTGTGGTCAGTCGTTTATGTTTTAGGATGTCGATTCTGCTTCTGAACATTGTGGCCGCTGGATATTGAGTTTTGCATGCGAAAACGAGTTACAAAAATTTCGCGAAGTATTTACGGCTCAGTGGAATAATGCTGTCGGTGTAAGTGGCAAAATACTTCCGTCAGAGACTTAAGTGCCATCGCGATCGGGTTCCAAGCCGCGGCTCCGATTGCGGTCGTTCGTTTCTTGAGCGTAATCGTTGGCAAACGCGATTTCAACCGCTCGGGTGTCTGCGGTCATAACCGCAATAGCGAAGTATAAAATTTTTCTCACATTAAAATATTCAGACGAGGTTAAAACCGCGACTTGCAGACGCAGTTTGGATTACTGCGCGTTTAATTCTATCTGTGACTGTACATTCGACTGCATAATGGCTTGCTATGTTGTCGGATGCAGTCGGGCGTAGTGTAATGTACGCTAATTGTCGGCCGATGCAGGAAAAAAATTTGACTCGCAGTAGTTCCTTAACTTTTTTCCACGTGCTGTTTACATATTATAGCTATTAAATTCATAATAGCAATTCGTAGCGTTACAAAAGTTAAAAATCAGTTGAGTTATTTGGTATATTTCGAATTTTGGTGATACGGCGTGCGAATTTCCAACATGGTACAAAATGACAAGCTGTTAGCAGCGTTAAAGCCACCAATTTTAATTATTGTCTGTTCTTATAGACACATCTCAATTCTTTGGACGCAACAAATGATCTGACAGAATCTTGTTATGAACTGAAGAAACAATGGACGAACCCAACTTTATTGTGATATTATTTGTTTTGTACGACGTGCGGAACTTTTTTTACTTTTTTCCACATTTCGTTTGGTTTCGCTGGTCATTTTTATAGTTCTGGCTTGTTATGTGTGCAAATTTTATACAGGCTTTATTATAAATGTTCTGGTGTTTTGATAGACTGGTTTTTGTGATCAGTGTATTAGCATAAATCGTTAAATGATAATTAATTACATAAGCCAGTTATAAAATACACCCTAGTAACAACTGCGGAATGTTGCAAATTCGTGATTTCTGTAATACGAAGCTTAGACCAATTCAGCTTTTTGGGGCAATCATGCTGCACAGGTCGGTATATGATAATATGTTTAGGCAGATTCAGAAGTTTTACAAATTTCCAAAAAGAAATTCTTTGTATTTAACAGAATGTCAAAGTGGAACACAACTTGAAGATCAGTCGGATTTAAGAAAATTAAACGGAACATATAGTCAGATTTCAGAAGTTGTATTTAACAGATAGAGTCTGAAAGTGAAACATTTTGTATATATGGGCCGTCTAGCAATTTGCGTTATTCCTACAATGTTCAGGGCACAGCAAGGTCTGCCTCAAGCTTCAACGAAAGGTAATCCCTTCTTCCGTAAAAGCTTTAGAACAATATTATTTAATAATTTTAATTCTAGTGGTATCCTGCAATGCGTCATGTACAATAAAATCAAGCTATTGACTATATTAAGAGCCTCTATTGAAAGTTTTTTACGTTTTGGCCCATGTATACTCCTCTGCCGTCCCAAAATCGCACCGTTTCAGCTATTAAACTGATAGTCTTTATTTGTGGCGGGATTTCGGGTATAGATTTCAATAGTATGCCTCGCAAGCAATTCCTTGGGCATAATATTTGGTTTTAGGCTACGGCTTAATTCAAGATAAGGCTTGGCTTAGGATTAGGCAACGCTCCGGCTCAATACCACAATACATTCGTATCTCGAAAACCCAAAATCGTACCTTCGACCATATCGTATGATTCCAAAATGCTACTTTCGACCATATCTCGAATTCAAAACGATTTCAGTAATTTTAGCTCTTACAATTTAAAATGCTTAGTGCAGGAGGTTTAGGGGACGGCATCCTCTACCCTACGTAGCATCCCTTCAAATCGCAGGATGTGCATGGTAACAGCAGCCCTACTGGAAAACATAGCGCAATATTAACAAAAATTTTTCGCACGAGAAACTTTTTTAAAACAGGAAAACAAAAGGTTTTTATGTTTCAAATGAAAAAGTTCCCCGCTACATTTTACGTTGTGGCAGGGGGGCTAGAAATGTGTCGTACCCGCGCAAAATTCCTGTACCGTTTCTTGCGCTCAGTACAATTGTGTAATGGGTCATCCACGTTAAAATGCACGCACATTTGTAAAAAATGTCCCTCACTTTTGGGTGCCTACGTTGTTCCTACCCACTCTCTTTAATATACACTGTTTGAGATGTCAATATGTCATTGTCTGAACCTTTACACAATGAATATGTTCTAAACCTAAATATATACTTGTCCTGACATCATTATCGGGAACTGTTATTGTCCATAGTCCATCAGATGGGTCTCCATTTTTTGCGTTGAATGATGAGTGTGAATATGTGTGCACAGCGTGTCTTTTTAAATGTGTGCGAATGTGCCAACGTAATGTCCTGATATCCTACAGACAACATGTATTTATCCAAATCCCTTCTGGCAGAGTCTAGACAATTAATACTATGTTAGTACAGCTATGAAACTGTACCTTGCCTCCAGCTAGTATGTGTACTTTTATGCTGTTCCTAATGGGGCTGGTGGAACTTTTATTACATCAGCGCGTGCATTTTAACGTGGATGACCCATAACAATGCATTGCTATACCGGAACTGAAAAGTTAAAAAATGCCGAAACCGGAAAATAAAAATATTTTAATTTCTTTTATACCCTATTTTGTCGCTTTTAATGCTATAAACTCATTAGAATGTCAAAATCCTGAAACAAATGCAGTAGATGGAAACGTATGATGGAGTATGGCACAAATTATAAATTTTCGCAATACACGCTCGAACAATTTTAGAGAAATTAATTAGAATAATATGCTAATTTTTCTTACTCTAGCAATTTTACTATACGGTAAATACAGTTTAAAAATTCAAGTTTTCCATGGGACCCAAATTTTTTTGTCAAAAAGTTTGACAAATTATGGTATTCGCGGCCAAATTTACTTTAAAGGCCGTCCCATTTTTCCGGGACAGAAATGTACCATGCAGGAGTAAAACCGTCCCATTTTCCCGGGACAGCAATGTACCAGGAGTACATTCAAAAATATAATTGAGACAGCGGGACAGTTCGGCAGATGAGACAGTGGGACAGTTGGGACAAATTGGACAGATGGGACAGCTGGGACAGTTCGGACAGATGGGACTCTTGTAAATATCTGCCTGTGCATATGTAAACATGGAGCGCATAAGTGTGCACTCCGGGTATATTTGTGTCCCGGGAAATTGGGACGGCCTTTATAGTAGCATGGGCCGTATTCGCAATCAGACGATTGATTAACGAATTGTGGTCAAATAACTGATTTAGCGCTGAACCAAATCGATGGCAGCACGCCAAATCAGCTTTTTACAATAATTCGTTAACCAATTGTGTGACTAAAAATTTAACACCATTAAACTTAAACTCCTCACGCTGCATCGAATGATATATAATTTGTCAAACTTTTTGACAATGTTTTTTGGGTCCCGAGGGAAGGACCTCGGGACCTTGCAAACGCGGGCTGGGGGTAATACCGGAAAAGACCCCTCGCGGGTGTACCCGTATCGAAATTTTTCTTACCCGACACGTGTTTACGCGCGTGTAACGTGCAGCTCTGATCCACACATATATATGTTATATATATTTATATATATAATATATATGTATTTATATATTTAGGGGCACCCGGAATTATAAAATTTAGGAACCGGAACCGACGAGTTAAAAAATACCGGAACCGGAAAAAATAGCTGTTACCAAAATTTCATTTTTATCGCCTTCAATGGTGTATACACACCTTTTAGAATGTCAAAATCCTAAAATAAGTTCAGTAGGTGGCTGGAAACGCATGATAAATTATATGGCGCTTGGTGCAAATTGGAAATTTTGACAATACACGGTCAACTAATTTTAGATAAATAAGTTACAATAATATGCCTATTTTTCTTAAATTTTCTAATGAGAAAAACTTTCGATACTTAAAATACCGAAAAATTCCCGTGAAAAAGTACCGGATTTATTCCCCTGAACCGGATAGTAAAAATACCGGATTTCGCCACCGGAACCGAAATTCTGGTTGCACCCTGATATATACATATACATATACATATATATGATGTACTGTTATTTAAATTTTAACTATTTTTTATACTTTATTTTAAAAATTAAATTTACATTTAAAGAGTAAATTTAAACAATTTTGATATTAAAATACAGTGGTTCATAGTTTGAGCTGTTATTCTGCAGTTGACGTAATTTCACGGTTTTTGTAGCTATTATCGAACTTTTTGAGGTTCCCCAGGGTCCGAGTAGGTGGTATATATGGCTGTGTTTTTGTTCGCGTCTTTTGAGGCCTATTCAATGTCCCGTTTAAAAGCCTGGCGGTTGGTCTTTGTACGAGTTGTTAGCGCACGAAAGTCAGCTCAAGATTCAGCGAATATAACTTCACGCTGTGTTGTGAATGGTCATAAATTTGGGTGTTGCTCTTTTAGTTTTATATTCTATTTGTTGTAATTTTGATTAATTTTTCTACGTTGTTCCGCAGGTTAAATTTGTTATTAACCGGTGTTTTTGTGAGAGATCGAAAACAGTTAAAAACAGATTTGTGAAAATATCAATGGTTATAATTTTGTACTATCATTTATCAATGTTTGTCAGCTACTGGGGTGGGACTTAACCTGGATGTTGACGCGGGTCGAATAAAAGATTTTAGCCGTAGGTGTCAACCAGCGGGTAAAAGTTTGCATCACGTGTGTAAAAAAGCCATCAGTCTTTATCTTCGCAAAATTTTTACAGAATTTTGATTAACAAAACAGAAGCTAAACTGTTTATTAGGTGTTTTGCTTACTTGAGTTAATAGATACTTTAGCTGTTTTTTGATTAACTTTTAATCTTTATTATTAATTTCTCATCGGAGCCATAACGGAAAGTATGGCCGTAACAATCTTTGAACTATGCTGGCTTGACTTCCGTTGCGGGTATATATTATATATCATGCAGTGGCGGATCCAGGATCTCAAAATGGGGGAAGGGGGCAAAATTTCACAGGTAATAAACTTATTTTTGACCCACAGACACAAACCACGAACTATTGTCACAAAATTGCTATATAATTTTTATCGAGATGCTGTTGGGGGGGGCCACGGCCGGGGTGGGCCCCCATGGATCCGCCATTGATATAATGCGTGTCGCGGGTAGATGTTTTATGAACGAATATGCCGGGTGGTGGATATTATTGTATTTGTGCGGGTAAACCGTGGTTCGAGTAAAAAATCTTTACCCGGATACCTTTTTGATAAGGTCAGCAACGCCTAACGGAAAGCAACATAATTTTGAGGGTTCACGGAAATTTTTTTTAATGCTGTTGAAAAACTTTTCGGCAAGAGGGGACGAAGGTGACCGTGGAAAGTAGTGGTTCCCCTGCTCTACGTAGTTGCAATCTTGAATCACGTTTTAAAATGCTGCGCAATTAGGCGTGTTATTTAGAGACGTCCAATTAGGTCGGCGTCAAATTTACTCGTTGAATAGTAGTAATAGGCAGAACAGACGTAAGCTTTAAATAATTATGCTTAGGCTACAGAAGCATGGTTGGTTCTCAGCTGAAGTTTGTGCTTTGGGATCAGTTTAAGTCAGAGCCGCTACGAAAATTTCGCTGCAATTGCGAAAATATTACATTGAACAATCAAAACGTAGAATCTGGCGCAAAATTGTCAGTGGCCTTGTAAACGTACACTGCAAAACATGGGGAGTCAAATTGACTTTCTCCGAAATAGGCTTTTTGAGACTACACAAACTGAGTCAAATTTCGCCCACAACAAAAGTATATAAAGAAAACACCTATGCGTCATCTTGCAGTCTCATTCTATTCTCGCAAGGAAATTTCACCTTCGTCACATTGTGTCCCTTCACCCGATGAAATCACCGATTTGATATTTTGGCCAGCGTAAAGAACAGCTGCGGAACAGTATTATAAGCATATTCCTAAGCCAAAGTCTAAGCCTAAGCCAAGCAAAAAAATTAGTCTAAAGCTTAAGCTTACTCTATTGCAGTCCCATAGAAAAACGCTCCTCCCCTGATCTTTACATGGGCCGATATTCTTAGGGGGAACTCTCAGGGGGAATGGTTAAACTTTACCCAAATTTAGATAGTCTATTGTACAATTTGAACGTTTTGTTCACTAAAATTTGTACAGTCGCATTACCTAATAACATATAAGTTGGTCTTTATACGCGGCAGATTTCAAACTGAACTTTGTTCAATTTCAAACTTTTGTTCAAACAATTTAATACGAACCCGTACTAATATTGCAAACTCAAAATCTATAGTTAGGAATGAAATATATTTATGTAGATACGGCAATCCTATGTAGCTTTACACCGTTTCTGAGTCTTTTTGCTAGACGCATAAAGCCCTATTCACACATGCAAGTTTTTACTGTGAGAAGTTATAGCTGCAAATAGCACGCAGAATTTGCATTTTTACATCAGCCAATGAGAAAACGGCTGTAATAAATTCAGTGAACTTGCACGGTTATTCACACATGTGAACGAAATGCCTAGCTATAATTTTTAATGAATTATTTACAGCTGCAAGTTTTTCGAGCGGGATTTTGGACAAAACTTACAAGTGCAAGTTGCAGTTGTAAGTTGTCGCAGCAAAAACTTGCACGTGTGAATACGGTTTAACCGATTACGACTGAATAATAACTGTTAATACATTACCGGTTTTCGCGATAGTCCACGCCAATAAGCATGGCGTAGAGTCGCGTGGTGCAGTTGAGTTTCTATATGCGAATTTTTAGCTGTATCTTTAACGTTTTTGCGTGACAACATGTAAACTGAGCATAATTTTGCAAGGTCAAATTTCAATTTTTACATTTTAAGCTCAAAGCGTGGCAAACGGTTTCTGGTTAAAACCGCTACGTAATAAACTTTTATTATATGCAAATAAGAAAATCGAATGTAGACAATAGACATTTTGTCATGTTGGTTATATTTTTGCGTCAAACATCTATTAATAACTTGGCATTTTTGTTTCATTCATCAGCGACGAGCGATAAACTTTGCCCGTACTCTTCAAAAATACACTGCAAAAGATGGTGATGCAAATTGACTCTCTCCGAAATAGGCTTGACGGCACTACACAAATTGAGTCAAATTCGACTCCGCCAGAGACAAACATGCGATTCAGTGAGTCGAAGTTGCCATTGCCGGAGTCGAATCTGACTTAATTTGTGTAGTCCCGTAGAGCATATTTCGGCGAGATTTAATTTGACTCACCATTTTTTTGCAGTGTATGAATTTAAACAAAACAATTACCAGCGGCATCATCGTCACCTGTCACCAATTGGTAATAATGTCGTTTAACTTTTGTAGTTATAAATGATAAGTTTCGCAATTTAATTGAGTTTTTTTGGACTTCTCGTATCCGACTTCGGTAGGGAATATTTGATCTGTTGCTTTTAGTGTTATTTTGTTTTAGACCTATTACCGACTGGCGCTAAGTGTTCTATACACATTTGAGAATACGGTCCCGTACTTGAAGGAAGATCGCTGATTTACATTACAGACATTTGCTAAAACTAAACAGACACCATTTTTACTACCTTATTTCGCCTCAACTCCGGCTTCACCTCTGTCTCCGGCTCTGACAAGTTTGTTGCTCTCCCGCTCTGGCTCCGGGTTTTTCACCTCCGGTTGCACCCTTCACATCAGTACCGCGCAGCGCGTTTGCTTCATAAAAACAGAGGCAGTATATATTGAAAGCGACCAGTATCATATATATATTATTTGAAAAAAATTTCTATTTCGGAACCGGAAATGATTTAGTGCGATGTATAAAGTAAGTAAAAGGTTACCGGCTATACGCAAGTCAGCCCCATAGCCAGCTAACCTTGCTAGGGGGAGCTAAAAATTTTCAGGAAGGGCATTTAATGGTTTGTAATGACTTGAAATCAAAGTTGAAAATTTTCTAGGCGTGGCTAAAATTTTTCCAAGGGGGGCTGAGCCCCTCCTGACCCCCCTTGGCTGTATTATCGAATGGTCCTAAAGAAGTTAAAACGAACTGCACCAATGAAGCGATAGCAATTAACAACGTTATATAATAGCCAACATTGTACTCCGTTTCATGGCTAATAGAATTAAACAGAGTAAATGCAGATATCATCAGTTGGGTACCATATTAACCGAAATGGCTTCAAATGTAAAACCCAAAATTTGAACAGAAGCTGAAAAATTCAGAGCAATAAATGTTCCCAATTCATTTAGCTAAGTCTTCCTAGTTCGCAAAAGATACGAGAAGCATATTGCATTTGGTAGTAATTGTTACACACGCACTTGTAAAGATGGACTTAGGTGACAAAATTGTTGTGAGTAGCAAACCAACTCATATATATATAAATATAAAATACAGTTTATACTGGTTGAGGGTCTTTTACTACGTATTAGAGCAGTCTTGACCAATTTTCTTCTGTGGACATTTTTATGGACTCTAATTAGTGACTTATGGACCGTAATTACAATTTGTGAAGTTGACCCACTAACGGGCTACTAATTAGGGCCAAAGGCTTACATTGTTTGGGACTTAAAATTAGAACACCCATCTATTAAACCCTCTTATTCGGAACATTACAGTATATATACCTGGTATCGTAAAAGTGCTGTAAACCGGTACTTTCTTTAAGACGCAATGCCGACAACAAATGAGTTTAATTACTGAACGTCAAATCTGTAAAATACCTGCTGTAAGTAAACACATTACTGTTTTGTAAAGAACATGACGACCAGATCTCGCATCTTATGATTGGCCCATGTATAGAACAGGGCCGGAACAGTATTATAAGCTTATTCCTAAGCCTAAGCCTAAGCGTAAGCCAAGCAAAAATATTAGTCTAAAGCTTAAGCTTATTCTATTGCAGCCCCACAGAAAAATTTTCCGTCCCTGATCTTCACATGGGCCAAATTAATTAGCAGCATTTATACGGTTTTCATGTTGAAACGTTTGATTTTGTCAAATCCTAGCGGAAATCAATGCGGATACCATGGACAATCCCTCTGTACACGTGTGGGGGGGATTGGTTATGACACCAACACTAGCGGATGCAGAGGGGGGGGTGGGCGTACACCCTCTCATCAGAATTTTTTTTGTGTTAAATTGGTAAGGTTTCTTCCCTACCTTACAATTTTTCGCCCTCAGAAAATTTTTTGGTGATAAAATGATAACGTCCCTACCTTATAATTTCTGCGTTCCATAACATTTGCCAGCCCGCCCCGCTCCGTCAGGAATTTTTGGATCCGCTTCTGGACGAGAACATTGTAAGTGAGAGTGTGCGTGAGAAGAATTTTTTGGTGAAACATTGTCTATGAGACAAATTCGCGCTTCACTCAGGGCGATTTTCTACGAAAGGACTTTGATACTGGGGGGTGACAGATTGTCCATGACACGAATTTTGCAAGTTTTCTTACTTCGAAGTTTTCAAATTTCAGTTTCACGCACGTCTGCTGTGGATTTTTTTAAATTAGGCTCTATTCACACGTGCAAGTTTTTACTGCGAAAACTTACAGCTGCAACTTGCACTTGGAAGTGTTGTTCAAAATTCCGTTCGAAAAATTTGCAGCTGTAAATAATTCATTAAAAATCAAAGCTAGGAATTTAGTTCCCAGGTGTGAATAACCATGCAGTTCACGGAATTTATTGCATTCGCTTTCTCATTGGCTGATCAAAAAAATCAAGTTCTGCATGCAATTTGCAGCTGCAAGTTCTCGCAGCAAAACTTGCACGTATGAATAGGGCTTAAGGCTTAGCTTTTAGCTTTAGTCTTAAGGGATGCACCATTGATGCCGTCAAATGATGGTATGTTCATCGCGGAATTGCTGGAGATGGGCTTAAGCAGCGAACAGTCTATCACAGCATAAATTTTATGGAACACAGACAAATATAAAGTCCTGGGAACATAGTTCATGAGAGGAATTTTGAGGAAGACTTTCCATGAGAGGTATTTTTGTGGGGGCTGGATCATTTTCCATGCGACGAAATTGGGGACACGAGATTGTCCATGGGACAAATATTGTGGGGGGGCGAAAACTGTCCATGTATCGAGATATCTACATTTCGGTGTACTTCACTCAAATTTGAGCTTAGGCTTTCTATTAAAAATTGAAATAAATTCAGTCTCATGTACGCAGTTCCGTTTGTATAGGGTATAAATATCGAAAAAAAGTGAATTTGGTTAAATAATTCAGCAAATATGTTAGTTTTGTTTTTAATCTTAATGTCTTCCGATGTACTTGAGCCTACTGAAGGTCTTCTTTGGATGCATCCACCGCAAAGTAAGCGTCGAAGCCAGGTCCGTAGCCAGCTGACCATGCTTGGTGGGGGGGCTTAAAAATTTTTAGGCGAGGCATTCAAGGGTTTTTAGTGATTTGCAAGCAAGGTTGAAAATTTTTTAGGTGGGGGAAAATTTTTACAGGGGAAGGCGGCTGAGTCCCCCTACCCCCTCTTTGGCTACGGGCCCGGTCAGAGCTACGGAAGTACACATCGTTTATTAGCTGTTTCGTAGCTACACTGATCTCTACATCAGACAAATGACTTTGGTGGCGTCAAAACATTTAGCAGATTTTCGCTTAAAACTGTAGTATTGTGAAATTTTTGCTTAATACGAATAGTATAAGACAGTTTTTGCGGTCTACATTGATGCGAAAATGGCATTTTGACTATGACCCATGTACAGAACAGGGCCGAAACAGTAGTATAAGAATATTCCTAAGCCTAAGCCTAACCGTAACGATGAGCCTATGCCTAAGCCTAAGCCTAAGTCTAAGCCTAAGCCTAAGCCTCAGCCTAAGCCTAAGCCTAAGCCTCAGCCTAAGCCTAAGCCTATTAAGACTACGCCTAAGCAAAAAAATTAGTCTAAAGCTTAACCTTGCACTATTATAGGCGCTTCGGAAAACGATTCGGTCGTGGTCTATACATGGGCCTTGACTATTATATCGCTAACAGTCGTTTCGATATTGCGTTTTGGCACTGAAGCAGGTCATTTTAGAGTTTGTCGACTTTTTTCACAAAATGCGTTTTGAATAAACGTTCCTTGAATCAAAAATTAAAAAATGGTGTTTACACAAGATTGATTTTTACAATATTATGGCTTGTTTACAGGGGCTTCTAAGCAACCTGCGTTAGCAAAACCGCTCGTGAACGATAGTACAGCATTTTTTCGGATTATGCGCAGAGCAGCGGGCAGCATGGGCGAAACAAACAACGCTCGTGGCAGACGTCGTGACGAAAAAAGCTTTGAAACCCCGGATCCGGTCGCCGAATTGTTTATGAGAACCCGGAAATGGTTTGGTAGATCAAACGCGCTCGCACAAAACAAAGTATTTCGAATTAGTCCAAATGGACACGTCTATTTGAGGCCATCACCAACAGGCTATTACCTGGGCAACGTCCAACGACGGGCACCTGATCTTAGCGTCGCTAGATTTAATCCGGACGAGACGGCAGAATTGTTTATGCGAACGCGAAAATTGGCATCGAAACGATTTCATGTATTTCAGCTGTTACCACATGAATTAAACTAAGCATTCTGAACACTATTTGGCAACTCAGCGCAGTGCAAAACGTCCCGTTGCAGTTTTTAAGCCAGACGCAACTGCAGTATTATTTACTCGAACGCGATAAATTGAGCAGTTGTGCTATTTTGTGTTTAGGGGGTTGATTGAAAGGTCTATGCTACTTTTATGGCCGTCCCGGTTTCTGTTGGGTGTATAAAAGAATAGGCTTACATTCTAGACTACATTTTTTTGCTTAAGCTTACGCTTAGGATTTTTCTTAGGAATACGCTTTTGTAACGCTTAGGCTTGGGCTTAGGCTAATAGGAATACGGTTTTGCAACGCTAAGGCTTAGGCTTAAGAATACGCTTAACCTACTGTTACGGCCCTAAAAGTAATAACATAGGCCGATTGACCCATCAAAATTTATCTATGCAGTAGTTGGATTTGTTAAAATTTTCAAACATTTTAATAGAAAACCTGCTGTTTTCTTGAAATTTTAAATTGGTACAAAATTGTCATAAATTTTGAATTTTAGCCAAAAAAATGTAAACTTAACCGCTATCAAATTCGGTTTTGTGCTTGAAATCCTGTTCAGTATCAAAGGCTTATCATATAACGTATTTTAGAAACAAATGCATTTGTTTTATTGTCATAGTTTGACAGTTTTTAATAAACGCAATTCGCTGTGATTTGTATGAATTGTCTAGTTTTTACTTAATATTTCATGCAAATGTAGGCTCACATCAAGGCCTTGGTCAAGACTTAAACTAAAACGGCTTGCTGCAGTTCGAATTAAACATTCACGAATACTCTCACCATGCTTAGCTGTTTATCGGCTTTGAATACGAGAAAACGCCAAAACTACGACCCTCGAAGCTATAGATCAAACGAACGGCTCCTAATTCCCCTCAAAGGTATTAACTCCACTCATAACGTATCAATTAAGGTTTTAGATACGGATATTTAGAAAATATTAGCACGTCCGTCAACAACTGGAATGATACTTATAGGGTACCAAAACCGTTAGCAGGGGCATACAGAATCTTTCCACATCTTACAAGTGGGCCGATAATTTTTCTGAGGGGGGTAAAATGATTTTCTAAGAGGTTTGAGCTGCCCCTGGTCGCATCAAACGGCGTGCCCTCCCGAGTTAGTTAGTTTATTCAAGAAAACGTATCTCATGGATAATTACTCTCCACCATTGGTCGGAATGAATGATCGATCCCATAAGCCTCAACCTAAGCCTAAGACAAGCCTAAGACCTGAGGACACTTTCGTGAAACTAAAATCTCAACCCTTTGAGGTAAGCAAACATTGACATACTGGTGAAGATTATCCATGAGATTCAAGAAGGCCAAAAATTGTTTGTTCAAGGGCCCCGGACCAGTCAGTTGTAGCATGGCTTATCGTCCTTCTGATATACAAACTGGCTCTACACGATTCAAGGAATCGCACAGCGCACGTGTACAGAACATGTACCACCGTACCCGCTCAACTGTTGCGTATGCCCCGTTCTTTATTCTGCTGCACAGTAAACTAGCGATGCTATCATACACACACTCGCTTTCAATTTATTACTTAACCCTTTCTCACATGAATATTTTCTATTTCCCCTGAGACCTACTTTTATGCTAGGATTCGAACTCCAATGACTGGAGTGGGAGGCGTATACCATCACCACTCAGCTCTAGGAGCTTGACGCTCGAGCCCGAGGGGGCTCTCACGTCTTGTGGTGATTTAGTACTATGTATACGTGTTGCAACTGTTAAACACAGTGCGATATACAATATTTAACGTATATACACTGCGCTTAGTTGCCTATAGGCAACTCAATGTGAGAAGGGGTTAAGCATCAACCAATAGGCAACTCAATGTGAGAAGGGGTTAAGCATCAACCAATAGGCAACTCAATGTGAGAAGGGGTTAAGCATCAACCAGGAAATAATTTATTGTATTTTGAAAGGTTCAAAATAGATATAAAAAACCATTAATATACAGCAAAATCACACGAAGCGTTACTACTGCAACTGAATTTTCATCTCAAATACCGACCTACTAAATAATTATTCTTTGTACCAGAACCGTGGTACAACAGATTAAAAACCAAAAGTTTGACATTAACCCTTTTTCACATGAATATTTTTTGTTTCATTTTTACATCTGATTTGAAGCTGGAATTCGAACCAAATGTCTTGCGGGTGGGAAGCGTGTCCAATCGCTATTTATTCTAAAAACGTATCGCTCCAGCAGTCTGTGGGGAGAAACTGCTGTCTTCCAGAGATTAAGTGCTGCTCAAACTTGCACTAATTGTAGTGTATGTATTGAAAATATATGCATACAGTTTGCATAATTAGTTACTCATAGTATACTCTACACTGTAAATTTCAACGAGTTGATTAATCAATTCAGCTAGCGAGTTGGTTATTTCTGAATTAATATCAGTAAACAGTAACTCACTCTGAATTGAGTTGATTCTCACTCTGAGTTGAGCGGACTCTAGGTGAGTTGATTAATTAATTCAGAATGAATTGACGCAACTTAATATTCTGAGTTCTGATAGTCCCAACGCAGACTGAGTGATTTAACTCATTCTGAATTAAAATCAACTCACTAAAATTTACAGTGTTCGCAGAAAAGGGTTAAGACGATCGCTGGCATTCAGGTGTTGCAGTTACATACTGCAACGTTTGGCTGTGTCGTAACAATTTTGACGGCCTCGATCGAAGCGCATCACTTGTGAGTTGAATAAATTTTTTAATTTTTGGAGTATTTTGGCTTGATGGTTTTGTCGTCAGCGTAGAATGTGCACTTTGACGATGACGTAACGGTACAAAATGTGTTGTTGTTGGTGACGTTGCAAGTGACGTGAACGAAAGTGACGAATGACGTTTCGGAACTGAATTTGCGTAGAATTTGAACTCAGGGTATGTTTGTGTTGCGTCTGAATTGAATTGAGAGCAGTTTTCATCGGGCGTATTCGTTTCATACAGCGATAACAATGCACGCGGTGTGGAATCTAAAATTAAGACACTGAACATTTTTCCATTACACCTTTTTCTATTTTGAATAATTTCAAATTTTTCTGCGATTTAATTTTAAATTAGAATTTAAATCGCGGAACTCTCATATGGGGGCATTTAATGCACCAGTCGACTATAAACAGTGAACCCCCGCTTTTATAAGACCTCTCATGTCTTGTCGAAGTATTGCACTGCGTATACCTGTAAGACGTGTTAAACACTATGCATTGTGTAGAGGCCCGTATCCAAGATGGCACTAAGGTCCAACCTCTTGCTAAAAATTTAGCCCTCCAGAAAATTTTCAACCTTGCTTGTAAGTCAACGAAAACCCTTGTATGCACCTCCTGAAAAAATGTCAGCCCACCCTAGTAAGGTGAGCTGGCTACGGGTCTGACTGCATATTAATTGCGTGTATATCTTTATTTGCTGATGGTCAGCTCTATGAAGGAGTTGAAAATTGGTGAAATATTGATTTTAATAGTCTATTTGCTGTTTGTAGTTTTTTGCAACATTTATCTGTTGGCAAGTCGGATCACGGAACCTTCGCTACACATACCGGATACTGCCTTTTATTAGCAATTCATAGCATCCGTTTACCTGTTGATGTTGGAATATCATCATACAAAGCCATTCCAGTTCTCGTCGGATACTTATTGTTCGCGCATTTGATGCTTGCAGCGCTGAAGCTTAAATTGCTTTGAACTTGCGTTAAAGCTTGCATTTTGAACGATTCGTTTTGAACAAATTTTGCAGCCAATCCTTCACCCCATGTATCTAAAATTAAAATGAAACTTAATTTCAAATTAAAATTCTGTAAAACTTAACTACTAAACAATATAGGCCAGTGTAAAGCTTAAGCTTACTCTATTACATTCCGCCGAAAAACGTTCCGGCCATGTTCTATACATGGGCCAGAATGTATAGTTGAAACTCACAGTTAACTGAACATTCGTCTCAGTTTTTTTCTCCGGTTGCTTAGAAACGTGAGCGAAACCTTAAACGCTTATTTTGTCAAACGAAAAAATAATGCATCATCCATTTTATTTTGTGTCAGCGGTGTGGAAATTATGCGACGCTATTAATTTGTCAGCGGTGTGGAAATTAAGCGACGCTAATTTTCAGCTACGATTTTCAAAAATTACAGCATTTAAAAATTGTTAAATTCAAAATTGCCCATATAGTAAATTTAGCTATCTTAAAAACCGTATATGTAAAGTTAAAGGTGGAATGGACATATCCACATCTCTACAGTATCTGCGAAATGCATTGAGTATTTCAATGTCTCACTACGTATTTGTAAACGGACAGCAATGGGAAATACTACCGTCACGAGGAATTATTGATAGAAGGGCCGAGATAAATAAAGGAGTGAAAAATTTGGTAACACAGAATTCACTCGACTATTGCGTTAAGCTTAGGCTTAAAAGCAGTGAATAATTTTTGTAATGAACACCTCTCTCTTCGCTCAGTATTATTGTGGCACCATGACTGAAAGTGACTTACTAATATCGTCAATTTGTTGCCGGAATGCCGACCGCCACTTGCGTCCGGAAGTAGTATTTTGAAACGTTAATATGTATGATTTGGCAGATTTCCAATGTGAAAGTTCACCGTATGGCGATTGACTTGTAAATAAATCAGCAGGCAAAACAAGCTTTGACGCATGCTTCGATATGTCGCTGAATTTTGCGCCCTAAAACAAACCGAAAGGTATAAAAATAGCGTTTTAGCAAGCTAAAAATATGCTCAAGCAACGCATATAAGCATCTAAATGAATATAGACGTTTGAAAATTTATTCAACGTAAATTTTTTTGCAGGGTTACCACCAATAAGCGTGGCGTATAGTTTGCTATTAGTTTTCTACACACAACGTACTGTGTTGTATATGGTTTTGTTTAAAAAATGGTAAGAAATTATCTTTAAAATGCAATTAAATCTTTCAAAATACAATTTTTGGCAGTAGTTTCGACGGTTCATGGCTTACGGCCAATAACAGGAGCGGTACAGTATTATAAGCATATTCCTTAGCCTAAGCCTAAGCTTAAGCGTAAGAGTAGAGAGATTCCTAAGCCTAAGCCTAAGCGTACCACTAAGCCTAAGCCCAAGCGTAAGCGTAAGAATTAGCGTATTCCTGAGCCTAAGCCTAAGCCTAAGCCAAGCAAAAAATTAGTCTTATGCTTAAACATAATCTATTCAAATCCAACAGAAAAACGTTCGGCCTCTGATCTTTACATGGGCCATGCTTGCTAACTTTAACTGACTAGAATTTTACCTTGGTAATTCGTAATTCCAAGTCAGCATGGATCAGTGGAAAACATTTAGTCCGGTTTAATTTTCCTTGCGTCCCAAAATGCGGCGATTTATACCAACAAAACAACCGACTCGATTGTAATAAACACCAATACGATCTATTAGCACTTTCTGAATCTTGAGCCTGAAATAAGCAATGTTTTGGAAATTGTTAATATTTTAAACAAAAACATCGGAAACCCAAAACCATATTTAACCAGTTTTTGAGAGTTCCAAAATACAAAATATTACCACAAAATTGATGAGAAAATGAAACTTTTTAAATCGTTCTGACTTAAAAGTTCTGGCCAATTTTACTTTCAGGGCCATCCAGGTTTGTGGTGGGTCTGTAAAAGAGTACGCTTACATTCTACATTTTAATCTGTGTTTCAATTTTTATAAGCCGGCAAACTGACAAATTTCTTACAATAACTGATTCGTGCGATTTTGAGCCAATGTAAAGTACAGGGGCGGTACAGTATTATAAGCATATTCCTAAGCCTATGCCTAAGCCGAGCTAAAAATTGGTCTAAAGCTTAAGCTTATTCGATTGTAGTCCCACAGAAAAACGTTACGTCCCTGATCTTTACATGAGCCCGAATTTGTAACCAAAATACACTTGCGAAAGCATTCAATTGTCAAAATTCTGAACATTTAATTTTTGTTACACTTACTAAAAGGCTCAACTGTCCAGTGATAATTGGCACCAACGTTGACGTGGGTGATATTTTGATCTGCGCACAAGCATGGCCGTATAACGGGGGTGACACAGCTGTGGAATCTGAAAGAAGTATGCTAAAATATTACTAAACAAAAAAAATTTAAATTCGGGCTAATGTTTACTTTGACGGGCGTAACAGTAGATTGAACGTATTCCTAAACCTACGCCTAAGCATTGCAAAAATGAGTTCCTAATCATACGCCTAAGCCTAAACCTAACCAAAAATGTACTCTAGAATCTAAATCTACTCTTTTATAGACCCACCACAAACCTGGACGTCCCTTAAAGTAACATGGGCCTAAATTCGAATGAAAATTGCACATCAGTCGTTGTGAAATCTGTCCTTGTATAACCTGTACATATGCTTACAGCACCTATAATTAGTTAGCGATAGGTTTTCAAACTGATGAACTCGTGCAATTGCAGATCCTAAAATATGCGCTGAGGTATGACAAACCAAATATGAGGCAAAAATGTTTAATTTATAACCGGATCAATTGTTAATTCGAAAGTTATACGACATATCATCGACTGGTGATAGCTGTTACACACATTTGAGAATATTGGCAAATGCCAGATACAGTGCCTCGTTGCGCACACGTTTATTTTTATAGAGTATTTATTGTCTGTATAACTGCGGTCAAATGTTAAGAGGGTCAATGTCAGTAAATAGAATTACTGCCAAAACAAACCTACCGTAAATTCTAAAGAGTTGATTAATCAATTCAGAGAGACGATTAGCTATTTTTGGCTATTTCTGAGTTGATAACAGTAAAGATATTAACTCACTCTGAGCTGAATTCATAATTTTGAGTTCTGATTGTCCTAACTCAGACAGAGTGATTCAACTCATTCTGAGTTATAAAATCAACTCGCTGGAGTTTACAGTGCAGATGCCTCCTGACAACTGCGGATCACTGGATCTTCGGAACACTTCAAATGCACTTACATTGCTCAGTGGTTTCCATGTCAAAACAACTCGCCTCTTGAGCTGATCCAGCAGTTAATAGTTCGCTCAACGGAACACTCGAGCGACCGACGCACAAATAATGAGCAGGACAAAACGATCCTGACTCGAGTTGTTTTTTCTGAAATTGAAACTTTTACAGTTGAATTAATAATTTTTTATCATATAAAAAAGTCTGGTGAGCAGGGCCAGAACGGCCACTTTCCATACCCTCATTCGGGGGGCTCTCACCTATAGTCGCCCCACCTTAACCGGATGAAACAAAAACCGCTATAGTTGTAAAATATGTGTAGTTTCTGGCTCGCTTCGCTCTGCGAGTTTGACCCTATCTTACCTTTCTGCGATCTTTCCAATGGCTCACCGTGCGGTATTGTAGGCAAATAACTTACGTACGATAACGTATGCTACGAACCATAACGGACGGTAACGGACGGCACCGGACATCTGGTATAGCGAAACCCTTAATGGTTATAATCTACTTGATCCCTTTGCCAAACATTTCTAATTCAATTTGTAAACCTGAACCAAACGTATGCAACCTGATTTTGTTTTATTTCTAAATTCTTCAGTGTGTGCAACACCTGTTATTTCTTTGTAATGATAGATAATGTATGTTTTGAACTAAAATTGCTTGTAAACGTCGAATATAGCAAATTGAATGCAATCAATTTACCTTCTACTAGTAGAATACTCATATTCAATATCTCAAGTGATACTAATCACTAACCGCAACATTGCCCATTCGGGCTCCAAGGCTTCGTCCAAGTGAACCACGGATTCGCTTTTTCAATCGAACCGAACCAGAATGACCGGTTGCGTCCACAGTTTCGGCAGCAACCATACAGCTGTAAAGCTCAATTGACACTTGAGCATCGGCTGTGCAATTATTGCTGAAAAATAACACTGACCCGTGTGAAAAACAAGAGTCCCAAAACTTAAAAATGACGTCATGTCCAAATTTGACGTCATGCTTCGCTCGAATGCGAATATTCAAAGCGTCGTCATGATAGCGGTCCATGTAAAGATTGGGCACGGAACGTTTTTCTGATGGACTGCAATAGCGTATGCTTAAGCTTTGGACTATTTTTTGCTTGGTTTAGGCGCAGGCTTATTCTTCGGCGTACGAATGTGCTCATTCGTACGCTTAGGTTTAGGCTTAGGCTTACGCTTAGGCTTAGGAATATGCTTATAATACTGTTCCGCCCTTGTTCTTTACATTGACCATGACCATCAATTTTATACGATATTTAGGTAGCAGTTTGTGGAATAGAAAAAATGAATATTTGTTACTTTTCAAAGCGGAAGTAATTTCGACCGAAATGAGATGCACCTTTACCCCAGCAAGCACAAGCGTGCGGCTATAAAGCTGCTGATTGGTGTTGATTGATTACGCGATTGGATACAAACCTCAAGTGTCCATTTCCTTCAGATCAGCGTTTATTTGCAGTCGCTACTGGATTCTTGAATAAATTTTTGGCTTTTTAGATTGATTTCAACATTCAAAATCATTCTTTAGAATCCAGCTTGTTTATACCTAAGCCTAAATCAAAGCCTAAACCATTGCTTAAGAATTACTGCGTTAACTTTTAAATGCTGTGGAAATGTTCAAAATTCTAAATTTCAATTATAGAAAGCATCGAATTTCACAAATTTGTTATAGAGACATTGTATTTTTGATGAATTTTCATTACACATCATTTAAAATGGCCCAAAAAGTTATTTACAATAAATGTTCGTCGTTCCAGGTAAGATCTGTACACGTGCGGGTAACATCAAACGTTAAATTTGTTTCTGCAATTTCGCATCCGATTTGAATAATTGCAAACATTGCAAATTGTCGCGAATCTGGAAAATGCAATCAGTGAATGAAAGGTTTGACCCATGTTTAGAACAGGGCCGGAACAATAGTATGAGCATATTCCTAAGCCTAAGCCTAAGCCTAAGCGTATAAATGAGCCTATTCCAAAGCCTAAGCCTAAGCCTAAGCGTATGGATGAGCCTATTCCTAAGCCTAAGCCTCAGCCTAAGCCTAAGCCTAAGCCTAAGCGTATGGATGAGCCTATTCTGAAGCCTAAGCCTAAGCCTAAGCGTATGGATGCGCCTATTCTTAAGCCTAAGCCTAAGCCTATGAATGAGCCTATTCCTAAACCTACGCCTAAGCCTAAGCCTAAGCGTATGGATGAAGCCTAAGCCTAAGCAAAAAAATTTGCCTAAAGGTCAAACTGACACTATTATAGCCCCTCCCGAAAACGATCCGGCCCTGTTCTATACATAAGCGATACTTCAACAGACTTCCAGCGTTCGTTTAACAACCGCATTTGGTGTGTATGATTCCCAATATTCGGCGTAGAATACGATTCAATTGAACCGAGATACATAATCAGGAACCATTGTAACTTGACTACCGTGACATTTTTTACGCACAATTGCAATAGGATAAAGTTATGTTTAGACTATTTTTTGCTCAGGCTTAGGGATTCGCTATACTTTTGTTGACGTGCGACGCCGTCCGTTACCCGTACGGCGTTGTCCATGACCCGTCCGTCAACGTGCAGTATTGTACGCAAATAACTCACGTACGATAACGTATGGCGACGGTCTGTGACAGACTGCGACGGACAGCGCCGTACGGGTGACGGACGGCACCAAACGTCAAGTATAGCGCAACCCGTAGGCTATAGACTAAGTCATACGTTTATTTATATTCGTATTCTTACGCTGAGGTTTAGGCTTAGGCGTAAAAATATGCCCACAGTATTATTATTATGCTCCTCAAATGAACATTGATCATAACATGTAAGAACCGCTGCACCCGTCGAAGTTGGCAATTATTCGCCATGCTTGTGCAAACTGCAAAATTCACTGCATACACTGCAATTATGAAGGACGCCTGTTCGGAGCAAAGCCCAAAATTACCCAGTACTGGTTTAGCAGCAGAAGTTATGATGCGCTTACCTCCACGATTTTTGAAATGATCTTTTTGATTCCAAATCAGTGGAATACGCAAATCTGAAACAAATTTAGTTTTTTAGCACTGTTTAAGATGACAGAGGAAATACAACACACTTATTATCATATCCGAGCGGATCATATCCACGTTTTATTTACAATTATGTCAATATTAAAAACAGCGGACAATGTAAAGAACAGGGGCGGAACAGTATTATAAACATATTTCTAAGCCTAAGCCTAAGACTAAGCCTAAGCGTAAGATTAAAGATATTCCTAAGCTTAAGCCTAAGGTTAAACGTAAGATTAAGGATATTTCTAAGCCTAAGCCTAAGCCTAAGCCTAATCCAAGCAAAAACAATTAGTCTAAAGCGTAAGCTTACTCTATTGCAGTCCCACACAAAAAACGTTCCGCCCCTGATGTTTACATGGACCAAAACATACAGCAATAAAAACATCGTAAACTGTCAATTACACATACCTGAAATGGTAACCTGAGCATGGCTTGGCTTCGAATCGCTGGTTGTGAGTGCTCTGAAATAATTAAAATATTCATTTCATTTAGTAATTTACTTCATGAATAAGTTAACCAGGGTAAAAGTCTTACACAAAAGCACTGACGTTGATGCGGTGAGGCTAAAATTCACTACGTACGAAATACGCGTACAAGTGATTGTTTTTCGATAAGAGTCATTTTACAATGCATTTTCAGATACACGTGAAACTTGCGAAACTACTCACACTTGTTGCTACACTTAGCTGTATCGCAACAACAAACAACACAGGCGCGTTGACAAAAATGTTAACCGTATTCCTAAGCCTAAGCCTAAGCCTAAGCGTTGCAAAAGCGTATCCCTAAGCCTAAGCCTAAGCCTAAGCGTTGCAAAAGCGTATCCCTAAGCCTAACCCTAAGTCTAAGCGTTGCAAAAGCGTATCCCTAAGCCTAAGCCTAAGTCTAACCGTTGCAAAAGCGTATCCCTAAGCCTAAGCCTAAGCGTTGCAAAAGCGTATCCCTAAGCCTAAGCCTAAGTCTAACCGTTGCAAAAGCGTATCCCTAAGCCTAAGCCTAAGCCTAAGCGTTGCAAAAGCGTATCCCTAAGCCTAAGCCTAAGTCTAAGCGTTGCAAAAGCGTATCCCTAAGCCTAAGCCTAAGTCTAAGCGTTGCAAAAGCGTATCCCTAAGCCTAAGCCTAAGTCTAAGCGTTGCAAAAGCGTATCCCTAAGCCTAAGCCTAAGTCTAACCGTTGCAGAAGCGTATCCCTAAGCCTAAGTCTAAGCGTTGCAAAAGCGTATTCCTAAGCCTAAGCCTACGTCTAAGCGTTGCAAAAGCATATCCCTAAGCCTAAGCCTAAGTCTAAGCGTTGCAAAAGCGTATTTCTAAGCCTATGCCTAACCTAAGCGTTGCAAAAGCGCATTCTTAAGCCTAAGCCTAAGTCTAAGCGTTGCAAAAGCGCATTTCTAAGCCTAAGCCTAAGTCTAAGCGTTGCAAAAGCGTATTCCTAAGCCTAAGCCTAAGCCTAAGCCTAAGCGTTGCAAAAGCGTATTCTTAAGCCTAAGCCTAAGTCTAAGCGTGGCAAAAGCGCATTCCTAAGCCTAAGCCTAAGTCTAAGCGTTGCAAAAGCGTATTCCTAAGCCTAAGTCTAAGTCTAAGCGTTGCAAAAGCGTATTCCTAAGCCTAAGCTTAAGCGTTGCAAAAGCGTATTCCTAAGCCTAAGCCTAAGCCTAAGCTACAAAATGTAGTCTACAATATAAACCTACTCTTTTACAGACCCACCAGAAACCGGGACGACCCTAAAACTAACATGGGCCATGTAATCTATGACCTGTGTTAATTATAGGGCCTGTCCTCCTGGAGGCAAACAAATTGAAAAATTTACAGTTTGGAAAGCTTAGGCTTAGGTTTAGAGTTTGACGTAGATTACACTTATGTTCAGCATTTGGTTTAGACGTAGGTTAGGTTTAGGTTTATTTTTGTTTTAGGCGCAGACTTAGTGAGTAAGCTCCTATAGTTAACATGGGTAGAACATACAGTAGATTTTGTTGTGATTATTACTTTAAAATTCCTGGAAATCAAAGATGGCTAATTTAAGTGAATTAATTCAGACTAAGACAGGCACCACAGTCGCAGAAAAAGGTTCAGATTAGATGTGGGTGTATGGCTTGCATCATTTTTAGGCACAACCATGTCAGACGCCAACAAAGCAAAGCGACGGTTAAAATAATAGGTTACAAGTGGGGCTTAAACTTCTCTAATTATTCCAAAATGTTTCTAGAGAAATGGGCCAATGTATAGAACAGGGGCGGAACAGTATTATAAGCATATTCCTAAGCCTGACCCTAAGCCGACGCCTAAGCCTAAGCGTAAAACAATGAGCATATTCCTAAGCCTAAGTCTAAGCCTAAGCCAAGCAAAAAAATTAGTCCACAGCCTAAGCTTACTCCTTTCCAGCCCCACAGAAAAAAGTTCCGCTCCTGATCTTTACATAGGCCGAGAAATGAAAGCCTGACCTTGCCCCCTTTTGGTTGCAAACCCTCCATTAATCATCCACTCACTGAGCAGCAATCCGTCGACGTTCAAGTTCTTCTTTGTAAACAGACAGGCGTCGCTCGCTGACAAGTAAACTTTTCGACGAATCATATGCGACTTGTGAATAATCGTCAGGCAAATAGCGAATCAAATTGCGAGCTGCATCACGCATTCGAGTTTCGAGTTCAATTTTTTGTTCGACGTCTGTTGCCTAGAAAAGTAAACCATTTTGTAGAAATTTGTGATAGGCTAATTATAATATATGAGCTACAAACCTAACGCAAATTTATTGCATATATCGATTGGTCAGCAATAGTTTCAGTCATGGCTTACTGATATTACGGCAATACTAAAATGTTCGGAAAGCAAGCTTCTTATCAACCAGATGTAGCGGAATATACGTTTGCGTTTTCGGTAAAAATCGGTGTCTGATTCCAGTTACGTCATAAAATTACCGGAAATTCCGTCGCTTTTGAGCTCAAAATTAGTTCTAAATAGCGTTAAATGCGCAATGTTTCATTACGGATATGTTGAAATGGTTGAATATGAACTAAAATTGACGGAAATAATCCAAAACCATAAATTTCGGTGCATCCGCTAATTTTTTCATAAAGTCATAGAAAACTTAGTATATATTCGCGAAACATCTTTCAAACTTTTATACTTCAATATTCGTTTTCTGTTTCCGTTATTTAGGTCACTATCTGTTTCCATTTCTGTTATTTTAACTATGCTTATCAGGCATAATTTTGCAATCTTGTCCGTCTCAAACGATAATTTAAAAGTGTGGCAAAACAAAATGTGAATATAAAATCGGGCGTTTCAATGTAGTTTATACTAGCAAAAATGTTATTTTTCGTTTCTAAACCGATGTTTTTAAGTGAAAATAAAACATCATTGTGTTTTCCTATTTTAGTACCTTGTCATCATTTTTCATTGTTTCTTCTGCAACGAATCAGGTAAAATTGAAAATAAAAAATTAATATAACAGACTAAATTCGGCTTAAAAAGCGGTACGTTTTCTAAATTAATATCAATTGCAATTTCAAATTAAATGACTCATTCAACACAGTTAAGGTTGCGCTGTGCATTTGTTGACGTCCGATGCCGTCCGTCCCTCGTCCGGCGTCGTCCGTCACCGTACGTCCCCGTCAGGACGCCGTCCGTCACCGTGCGGTATCGTACGCAAATGACTCACGTACGATAACGTATAGTACGAACGATGACGGACGGCGTTGGACGTAGCGCAACCCTTACGGTGAAACACGCAACTCATGCAAAACCAGCATATCATGAAATAATGAGGTCCACTTGATCCCGACCCTGAAATCTTGCTTGCTAATACAGTATACGGACAGTGGGAAATATTTAACTGTTTGCGTGTATTAAATAGGCAAACCTGATCGGGCCAGATTTAATAAACCAATTCCAAGAAACGTCATATCAGGTTAAATTTCAAAGTTGCCATTCGTATTTTTTTAAAAATAAATCGCATCGGAAATTTCAACTGCTATCCATTTGACACTTGTAGCATTACCAAGCTGTGATTAAAACAACGTCCTATGGTTGACCAAAATTATACACGTTGGCATTTTCCAAATATTAAACAAACTGGTCATTGTTCAACGATTTGAAATGTTGACATTTTTTTCAGCAGCAATTTCAAAAGCGCTTTTACCAGATAAGCGAACCAGAAACCAAATTCAAATTGAAATGCTAAATCCTGATACAAATTTTTGTTTTCATAATTAGGCGACATAACCTGGGCACCTTCCTTGTATCGGTAGGAATATAAACATGGTTACGGTTCCGTAACGAAAATTATAAATTTATCGAACGGTTTTATTCAGCTACTTTGACGGTCATTGGCTAATATAATGACACTTACTTGTGTATATAAGCAATTCTAAAAACTGGTCTTAGTTGATCTTAGCGCCATGTCGCCAAAAGCTTTCTATTGCATAAATTACTCTTGTAAGGTTTCATTGTAGGCGGTGACCTATTCTTAGGCTTATAGAATTCGAACTAAACACCTGCAATACAGCACATGTTAAGCGATTCTGTTTCTTGAGCGTTGTTAGTCTGCAGACTGAGGCAACTGTACTCATCCGCCCGCCCCCCCCCCCCCAGGGGGGAAGGGCGTGTTCCACCCGTCAGACATTTATTTGCATTAAAATGGTGAGGTCCATACCTTACAATTTTTCGCGAAAGAAAATTTTTTGGTGATGAAATGATAAGGTCAATACCTTACAATTTTTGCGTTTCATAACATTTGGGATCCGCTTGTGTCTGAATTGCGATTGGCTAAATTTTAAGCGATATATGCGAGTTCTATTTTAAATTAGCAAATGATTTAGATTCAAAAAATTCGTATTGGTTCAAACCAAAAAAATGCTTTACATTTACTAAAACATTTTGTTTCAAATTGAAACAGAAATTTGATACCACACCGTGACACTTTGTGTGATGTGAAATTTCATATTTCACAGGTCGGACATAAACAACGCCTAATCACACAAACATTGTATCGAAAAAGTAAGTAAAAAACAACAATAGTGTCGTTTCTAACAAAATTTTATCAGAAATTAATAATTTTAAGCTAAAAAACCATATAAACTTAATGAAAACAAGCAATTAACCATAGGCGAACCAGGTCGGCACATTCTTTTCAAGAAAGAATTTCCAGTCACCAAGTAAAGGTTTAAGTCCGCCTGCATGTCATGTGAAACCCCCACATCATGGTTATGAAGGTAAATAAACCCTCCCTAGCTTATTGAGCTGGTTACCTGGCTCATCCGAAGAAGCGTTGTATATCAGGTTCCAGAAATGAAAATTTGAAAGACGCCACCAATTTTTCAACAACAGAATCGGTTTAATGCAGTTGAAAATATTTTTGGCCGGGGGAGCGAAACTATTCGTAGAAAAGGTGCCAAATGGTCCCCTTTGCGGCCCTGTTGAGGTATCAAATCTTTAAAAACCTTAAACAATCCGTGCGTTTAATGCTCAACTGAAATAATACTTTTAAAACACTTATTAACCATGCGAGTAATTATAATTTTTAATATAATGCTAGATATATATGTATATATACTGATATATAAATATTTTATATATATATATATATATATATATATATATATATATATATATATATATATATATATATATATATATATATATATATATATATATATATATATATAGCGGTTCCGCCAGCGTCACTTCTCAAAAATTATTTAGAAAACAATAGTTCAAAACTGAAATTGTTTAAAGAATACAAAAAATACACAGCGTTTCAAGTTTTAAGATTTCAAAAATAACAAAATCATAAACAATACGTCGAACTATTGATTAACATAAAAAATAGACGGAAAAAATAAATGACAACAACACTGCGCTGACAGTAATTTTCACAAGTTCAACAGATTCTGCTAAAAAGTTCAAAATGTCTTCCGATACTTTAAATAATATTGTAAATTTGATAATATTAAACTTTCTGTACTTAAAAGAATAAAAAAACTATATGCACAGTGTTTATTAGCTCGTAAATCTTATTATAAAAACACAGTTTTACCGCCGGATATACCTTTGGCACTACCGAAAGCCGAATCTACGCATGGCGAAAATTAAAATTTTAACGTGAAACTCGAAAAATCCATTCAACTGACAAAGTTAACCAGTTGTACTGAGGAGATTTTGTATGAGTGAGTAGCGTTAGAAAAGCGGGCGCGTCGTACTCTGCCTAAGCCAAAGCCTAAGCCTAAACCTAAGCCTAAACCTAAGCCTAAGTCTAAGCCTAGACCTAAGCCTAAGCCTAAGCCTAAGCCTGAGCCTAAGCCTAAGCATAAGCACAAATACGCCCCTGAACGTAAAATCTGGTTATGCTTATGTGGATTTCGATATTTTGACGCCAGACATTTTGCCTAGCAACTGTATCTATGAACGCCCTTTGTTAGATATTGGTTGGATAAATTACCATTGATTGGTGGTGTATATGCGAGACCTACTTTCAAGCTTGACCTATTGTTCTACTTTAGAGCCAACGGAAATAACAAGGGCAGAACAGTATTATATGCATATTCCTAAGCCTAATTCTAAGCCTAAGCTAAGCAAAAAAGTCTAAAGCTTAAGCTTACTCTATTGCAGTCCCACAGATAAACGTTCCGCCCGTAATCTTTACATAGGCCAATTTTAGCAAGTACGAGATATCTCTTTTTGGTTTGATGCAAACAATCAAATTCTACAATTAACCACAAACCAATAAATGCCATATATTAAAAATAATAACGCGAGCTTGTAAGCAAAAGTGTAAGCTCGTAGTCAGGATTACAATTTCGGGGGTATGCATATCAAGCAGAAGAAATTGTTTTCTTGACGTCTATACAGGGGGTTATTCTAAAGCCTGTTAAGTTTCCATTATCTCAACGAAGTATCGGGTGGAAGTATATCCGTTCCTTTTCTTCCATTCTATACGCCACTGTAATAGCTGAATACATTTTCACGGTGAAGACTTGCGATAACACACTGGTACTTTAAAGTTTAGAGGTTCATACATGAGCCAAACCTGTGATAACGGATTTCAAAAGATACTAAGTCAAGGTGCGTAGCTGATTCGGAATTCCTGCAAACAAAGCGGATTCAGAGGGGGTGTGGGTAGGGAGGGCGTACGCCCCCCGTCAGAAAATTTTTTGTGATAAAATGATAGTCATCAATACCTTACAATTTCCCCTGTCAGAAAACTGTCGCATTTATAGCATACAGTGAAAAATTGCGTTTTGTAACTTTCGTCAGCCCGTTTCGGACCAGGAATTTGTTGATCCGATGACGACTGGAAATGGAAAAGTTTTTCAGCGAGAAATATTGTGGGCCTGTAAAGGTGTCTTTTTCTAGTTGTTCTAACGAATTTCAGTACTCACAAAGTACATTGATTTGTATTCAAGAAATATTGTCTAAAATTGAAGTTAATTATGCCTTTATACAGACTCCAGACATATATGTCTTGAATTCAAGACTTTTATTTCTTAAATTTATCAGAAATATTGATCTGAAATCTATCACACTTAAACATTTCTCAAAGAGATTTGCAATGGAAATCAACTCCAAATTTGAGGGCTACAGCTCAAACCAATACCCTAATTTTACAACCTAAGATACGTCCAAGACGTAAGCTTAGGTTGGGAAGAGCGTGAGCTCAACCGAAAATATTTTTGAAATTCGGATTATTTATATACACTCTTGAAAGAATATAAATAAAGCAACTATTTTACATACATAAAATCAGAATATTAATTCTTAAATAAAAGACAACTGTTTCCTGAAATAAAGGAATTCGAAAGCTATTAATGTCTGAAATACAAGACATTTATGTCATGATAATTTAAAAAAGTAGAAGTCTTGAAATTTTAAGACAATTTATTTTGTGTGTAGTAGATATATCATTCAACTTTCTGTGCATTGATATACAGCTTTGTAACCACAAATAGCGTATTCAGCAATAAAGTAAAGTAACAACAGTCAGTGTTTGAAGAGTGGGGGCCATTCTGTAGTCACAATTTGCAAATTCAATACATGGCAAGCGAAACCAAATGCTTTGAGCGATTTACATTCTTATATATTGTTTGGGATCATATATCCTGTAAATTTGAAGTAAGTGATGGATCTAGAAATTTCTGTTACAAAAAACTACGAACATATGTGTTTATAGGTGGTATTTCGGCGATCCTGCTTCTACATTTGAAGTACAATGCTGCACTCTGCAAAGTACTCAAAATAAGTTTCTACTTCCGAAGTGAACATTATTCATTTTCGTTAATGTTTCGACAGGGACTCTCGTGTTTTCCGCTCGACCCGACCCTGGTGGAAACTGTCAACTCAGATGCTTCAGAAGTAATGCTGGTTCTTTTAAAATTGAAATTCGATATTAGCACACGTCAGTCGCTAATTGAGTGTAAACACGAAATCGGTGAACGTTTGATGATGAGGCAATAACAAAATCATATAGACCTGTCACATATATCAAGCAACAGGGCCAGAGCAGCCACTTCCATACCCCCATTTGGGGCGTCCCCATCCCTAAAGGGACCCCAACACTAACTGGATGAAACAAAAACCGCTGAAGTTTTAAAATACGTCTGGCTTCTCGCTCGTTTTGTTCGCGACTTTGACACTATATTACCTTTCCGCGATTTTTAAACGGTTTTAGATACGACACAGGGGCTTACAAAATTAATCAGCAGGTTGCTAAATGCCAACAAATTTTCTCGTGCGATAAACTCGCTGGCTTACAATTTTACTTAAGATAACTATCATTTACAACTAATAATGAAGGTAATAAATGAAAATTTGAGTCAATTTTGCCGCAACTTTTGTGCAAAACTGTTTTTGGAAGGGTGCCCCCACAGCTATCAAACACGAGTGTGACCTCGGACAACTTTAAATCAAACATCGCTAATTTCTGCAACCACATCTGCGTTGGGGCCCCCACTCTGGAGTTTGGAGGGGCCACCCCTCTTTGCTCCGGCACTGCTGGTAAGCCTGAAACGGGATTTTAGCAAAATATAAAACCCAATACAATTTTCACCTTCAGAGCTTATAGACGTAGCTGGTAAAGCCATGACATTCTTGGCATTTATTTACAATTTCAGAATATTGCGCTAATGGCCTGTGTTACTTACTTAAAGACCGCCCCGTTTTGTGATGGGGTTGAAAAGGGTAGGTTTTAATTTTAGACATAACTTTTGCACAGGCTTAGGCTTAGCCTCAAGAGGCGAAAACTTGGGCTTATTAAATATGCATAATCTGCAGTTACGGTACTAAAAGTAGCATTATCAACGACGACAATGTAAAATTCCGGTTTAAAATGACTATGGAAATTCGAATAATAAAGCTTTTAAAAATTTCGGACCAATGCGTCCATTTCTGAACAACTAATCCAATAGAGTCTCCACCGATGGGCATTAGGGGGCCATATCCCTCCCCCCGCCAAATTCGGCTAGTGCCCCTCAAATAAAGTCGATCTAAAAGTAAACACTCTTGAATTTCAATTGTTGGGGGTCCTAAAGCTTATTCGGTGCCCCCCCCCCCCAAATATAAATTTCTGCGGACGCTACTGAAATAATCACAAATAATTGATCACATTTTCAATTCCTTATACTGCATTTATTTTAAATTTTACTGTCATTTTAAACGAAGTTTTAATATATCTAAAATTGCTTAAAATAATTTTTACTTGTAAACGCATCAGTGTCAAACATACAATTAGCTGACGTGACCTCTATATGTATTTTTAAAATTATCTATAGAAAACTAGGTTAAACGCACTCGTAAAAACGTATACAGCTGATCAGCCTACAGATCTCATTTTGGTAGTTTACCAAGAATTTGCAGCTATATTTAGAACTTTGAATTACGCTTAAAAACAAAACAATTTTTGTAATAATTCAAATTGCTATTTGAAATTAAACCAAGGTCAACAGCATGAG
>JASANG010003064.1:0-48221 GCA_030248215.1 Enoplolaimus lenunculus
GCATAAGGATCCCCAAAATCAGTGGGGAAAAGCCCCAAAAGTCAATATACCTTTTCGTTTCACCGCTCTAATTCTTTTAAAATCCTGTACAATTTAGTGACCGAATCAAAAATAACTATTTCGGTGTAGCGTAGTGACAGATCCAAAATTTCTGGTCGGTAGGATATGTTTTGGATTCCGAAATTTTACACAGTTAAACGCGTTTTTATGAAGTTTTTCGTTGTTTAAAGATTCACCAAATGTACCTAAGGTGCAAAAACTTTGAATTCCTATGCAACCTTGCCATATTTTATCTATTTGACTACAAATCGCACTGTACGCTTCAAATGCTTCATCGCCGATAGTGAAGAAACTTCGTGAACGTAGCTAGCGAGAAGTGTGACGCTAATTATTCAGAAAAACTAAATGTTTAATGCAAAAATATTCATTTTAATAATAGGTCTCCTAGGTGCTAGGGTTAGCCATTTAAGGGTATAGGGGATCTAAGTACGTCACTGCCGGTTATGTAACCTTGCGGCTTGGTCTTTGCGACTTTAATGATTTGTTTCTTAGTATCACATTGACGTATCCAAATAATTTTTATCAGCGACACTTGCATAACTATTTTCATTATATTTTCAGAAGTCATTTTTGATTTTGCTTATCTTTCGCGTTTGGCAACGATTATTAAAGCATCCGTTGTATAAATTGGTATCGCGACTTTCGCCGCCCGGACAACTTGTCGACCTACATTTCCTCATCCGACATCTGATAGATTGCACAATTTGTTACCCACAACTAAGCTTTGGCTTCGGTATCTGCCAGAGGGAAGGTTGTCGGGCGACAAGTTTTTTTTCAATAGATTCTAACAGAATATAAGTATATACTTCCTGTGTATTAAAACTGTTGTTTGCTATTTTTGCCTTTAACCCTTTCTCACATGAATATTTTCTATTTCCCCTGAGACCTACTTTTATGCTAGGATTCGACACACGACATCTCATAGATCGCACAATTTGTTACCGACAACTAAGCTTAGACTTCGGTATCTGCCAGAGGGTAGGTTGTCGGGCGACGAGTTTTTTAATAGATTCTAACAGAATATAAGTATATACTTCCTACTGCTGTTTGCTATTTTTGCCTTTAACCCATTCCCACATGAATATTTTCTATTTCCCTGAGACCTACTTTTATGCTAGGATTCGACACACGACATCTCATAGATCGCACAATTTGTTACCCACAACTAAGCTTAGACTTCGGTATCTGCCAGAGGGTAGGTTGTCGGGCGACGAGTTTTTTAATAGATTCTAACAGAATATAAGTATATACTTCCTACTGCTGTTTGCTTTTTTTGCCTTTAACCCATTCCCACATGAATATTTTCTATTTCCCTGAGACCTACTTTTATGCTAGGATTCGACACACGACATCTCATAGATCGCACAATTTGTTACCCACAACTAAGCTTAGACTTCGGTATCTGCCAGAGGGTAGGTTGTCGGGCGACGAGTTTTTTAATAGATTCTAACAGAATATAAGTATATACTTCCTACTGCTGTTTGCTATTTTTGCCTTTAATCAGTGTCAACTCAACGTTAAGAATTTCGCAGTCGTCTTAATCTATAGTCTTTGCGCAAACAAATATGCTGCTGTGAAGCTTCTGCAAATCTTTGTTAATTAAGTTTGTTATGCTATTTTGCTTAGCTATCGTGTCAGTTGCTAAACACAGCATGCACACAGAATAGTTCCTGTATAACAACAGTTAAGTGATATGTAACATGGTTTATAAATTCCCAAAAAATATTTGAAAAGTAGGTATTAGTCAATGCACATCAAACTAGTTTATCCTTTGAAATCTGCAAGTGTTCTTAAATGGTGTTTTAATAAAATTTATTGACATATTTTGAAATTGGAGGAACATTTGAGACGGTTCGAGTTTTAGTACCGCTAACAAGTTCTGAAACTATTTCAGCACAGCCGCTGCCTGCGTTTGATCTTCCAAAATATCTAATTTCCAACTTCAAAATTTCCAAATTATGGTAATTTTAGAGTAAATATAAGCTTTTAATTTTGTATTAGTCAACGTACCTCAAACTAGTTTATCCTTTGACATCTGCAAGTGTTCTTAAATGGTGTTTTAATAAAGTTTATTGACATATTTTGGAATTGGAGGAACATTTGAGACAGTTCGGGTTTTAGTACCGCTAACAAGTTCTGAAACTATTTCAGCACAGCCGCCGCCTACGTTTGATCTTCCAAAACATCTAATTTCCAACTTCAAAATTTCCAAATTATGGTAATTTTAGAGTAAATAAAAGCTTTTAATTTTAATTCGTTGAATAAAGTGTAGATTTATTAATAATATGCGCATAATGTTTTAGCTAAAGTTTTGGTTTAATGCGGAATAATATATGGTTTGGTAATGTTAGAATTTACATGGCTGTAGTAGGTATTGTAAATTCGGGTTGAAATGGTTTTTTACTGGTTACACATTATTTGTATGCACCATTGGTAGCTTTTGTTATACAATTTAAATGAAAATTTACAATTGGCACAAATCAGGTTTAGAAGATTATTCGCACAGTATATTATTTGCATATGCGCATGCATAACGGAGTAACATAATGTATATTGGTTACACTGTAAAAAATGGTGAGTCAAATTGACTCTCTCCGAAATAGGCTTTTCCTGACTACACAAACTAAGTAAAAATTACACTCAGCCGCGGAGTCTAATTTTGACTCAGTTTGTGTAGTCAGGAAAAGCCTATTTCGGAGAGTCAATTTGACTCACCATTTTTTGCAGTGTACACTTGACCTTAAGAAATATTATTCTTTGTTGAAGCTACACAAGGTCTGTGGGTAATTAAATGTGTATTGTGATTGGCTGTGCTCTTACCTAAAACTACGTTTTCCATTTCGTCGAGTGGCCCAAATTCCAGCTAGTTATGCCCGATGACCAGTTCACCTCTGACCGCAGAAATGATGCACTAACGCACAAAGACTTTACAAATATTAACGAGTTTTATATAGTGGCAAATTTCAGCACCAATTGTTTTTCAAGAAATTTTACTTGTTATGCTAAACGTACTCTCAAACTTGAGTAATTCCTGATGGTGCGTATTAAAATCTGCCTTCTGAAGTTGGATTTGTGTTTTAGTCGAGCAAAACTACATTTAACTTGTTTTTTGTTTGTTGGTTCCAATCGATGTTGAATTAATATTTGTCAAAATCACTTTTATAGAGATTAGAAAACGGCTGCACTTCTAAGCGATTAATTTTTGCGGTACAACCTAACTAATTACAACATTTTCAGTATATTCGTCAAGCAATGAATGGTACGTAACATAAATTGATGTATAAAACGGTTTGTTTTTGAGTAGTACATACTTGCACTGCCACTTTTTGACTTAAATTTAAAATTAATGCTTGAAGCTTAGGAAGTCTGACCAATGTTACTTTGAGGAGCGTAACAGTAGATTAAGCGTATTCCTAAGCCTAAGCCTAAGCGTTGCAAAAATGAGTTCCTAAGCCTAAGCTTAAGCCTAAACCTAAGCCTAAGCAAAACTTTTATAGACCCACCAGAAACTTGGACGCCCCTTAAAGTAACATGGGCCTGAAGTCTGATTACCAGAGAAACATTTATTGAGATTGAAACATTGTAAATCACGTTGAGTCTGGATAGTTCCGAATGCGTTTCAACCCATGAATAGTTATTACGTCGAAAAACAGTTTGTGCGGTTTTATGCTTCAACTGTTCCCTTTGCCATATGTCGCATATACCAATTTCCTCTGTCGACCGCTTGACATCGGTTCACAAACTTCAAAAGTAGCCGCTTGTTTGGACGAATATATCTGACTTTTGCGAGCAAATGTCGTGCTAAACTTATTTCCCTTTAGGGTTTCCTGGTCTTTGATTCATGATCATTTTGTTTTGCTACTGAAACTAGCTATGAAACTATGTTATTGGACTAGTTCATCGCTCCATATTTGACCCCGGAAAGTTTAAAAGTACGAGTTCGGCGTTTCCATTCTACGGAGAGATATTTTTTGGCATGTTTAGGGGCAGTCCAGTCAATGGTGCACACGACTGATTTTCCGGTGAACACATTGAGGGTTGTATTTTAACATTTTGTAGGTTAGAAACAGTGCCTACACTGTAAAAATGGTGAGTCGAATTGACTCTCTCCGAAATAGGCTTTTCCTGATTACACAAACTGAGTCAAAATTCGACTTGACTCTGACGGAGTCAAATTTTGATTTAGTTTGGGTAGTCAGAAAAAGCCTATTTTAGAGAGAGCTAATTTGACTCGTCATTTTTGCAGTGTACAAAACTATCGGTAACGATTTGCCATTTTTAAAGCCAAATATTTTAGTCGTGTTTTTGAAGCCAGCCCTAGCCCTTTGCAATAGAAACAGTTTACAGTACACCAATGATCGCAGCTATGTTACTGAAGTGACCCGAATAAGAGAAGGGGCTGAAATTTATTTTGCCTCTCCAGAAGCATTTTTGTTGAAACGTTTACGCCGGTTGCCTGATTGTCTGTTACATATTTTCGCGCATTAGGCCAATCTTCTGCTTAGTTCTCTTTTATAAACCCAATTAGGAGTTATGGACTCTTGCCTATTCAGTGAGACGGACTCTAATCATTGATGCAGACTCCTGGGACTCCAATTAGGCACCCTCAGTTATCACCTTCACCCTTGTAAAATTCGGGTCACAACAGCACTCTTCTTCTATTCCCGAGCGGTGCTTCTAATTATAGAACACCAAATATATTGTGTTTTGGTTACCTTAATGAATATAACAATTGCAGCCGGCGCCAGCGGTTCCACATTTTTTAAGCTATTTTTTTGAAGTTGTTTTCGATTTTGTTGCCAAAAACCAGCAGCAGCAGCAGCAGCAGACTTTTGTAAAAAAAGTCATCTCTCATATTATTGAAACAGCTGTTTTTCCGTATACGAAAACATATCTTGTAATGCAGTCTTGCTGCTTTATTTCTGAAATGTTTTTGTTGCTTTTTCTTGCAGCAAATATGTTTGGCGATAAAAATACGCTGCAAAAAAAACTGTACGCAAGCTTTGGCAAAAACAGCTGGAAAATTGATAAAAACAACACTGTCTGTGTAATGGTGTCGAGAGTATTTTAAGTTGTTTGTCAAATAAAAAATAAGCAGGCAGCCCCATCCCAACGATCGCTTTACCAATCGTCTGTTTTTAATTCCACGGCTTTCTTTAAAACGAGTTTTTTTATTTTTAAGGTATTTTGCTAAAAATAAAATATTCTTTAATTAATATATAAATGTTTTCATTTCGGTGTCACAAAGTATAATGCATCGGAGCCCGTAGCCAGAGGGGGCCAGGCAGGGCTCAGAGATCATGAAAAAACCTTGCCACCCCAAAAGAATTTTTCAACCTCGCTTGCAAGTCATTAAAAACCCTCGTATACCCCTCCTGAAAATTATTTAGCCACACTTAGCAAGGTGAGCTGGTTATGGGCCTGGGAGGCATCCGTCCTCATTTATACTCCAAATTGGCGGCAGTTTTTAGTTGCTTACACTGTCACTAGGTGCAACAAGATGGGCTTGACGGCCATCTGAATGCTCAGATTTTTGAAAACAAAACCTTTGTATTTAACGCTGATATTGCGTTTGGGTTCTAATTTAACACGCATGCAAAGTTACTTCCACTATTTTGATATTATACGTTAAGTATAACTAGCCTTCTACGTGGTTGTATCTCCTATTGCGCCGCTGAACATTGCGTTTTAAAGCTTAAATATGGATTACCCTGAAGTAATAAAACTTTCGGGATCAATTAAAGTTTGCATGTCTTTGAGTGTTTAAAAATTTAAATTTCAGGAAACAAGAGTAACTTTTTGCAAAAGCTTACACCGGATTTTAAAATGAACATACGCAGCTGGGTTGCGAAGAACTTGAAGACCGGTTTTGCGTCATTGTATGAAGAAGTTGAATTTTATATTTTTTGTTTTTTTTCTGCTTAGTAAAACTGAACCAATAGTTTCACATCCACTGCAGTGGCTCCAAGGTTGCAGTTTGTGATATGTTTTTTGGAGTAAAAGGTAAAGTTAGAGTTAAGAGACCAAATTCAGTAAAATCAAATTTATAGGGCGGCGCTATGATGTAAACTATTTTAATGCTGTCCGACGCCGTCCAGCACCGTACAACACGCGTGATTGTGAAGAAACACTTTTTGACTTGACGGCAGACGGTGCCGAACAACAGTTGACCCATTGCAGTGGCGGAGACAGAAGTATTCTGAAAATACACATCATAGCGATCTTGAGTCAAAACCCACAAACACACCAGTGTCGCAGCTCTAGCTAAAATGTAGAACCGAGAAATTTTTCGTTGGGAAAGGATATTTGGATTGTCGATATGTTTGTATCTTCCATAGCGTGTTTAGCAATTATTTCGATAACTTAATAAATTTTGACGTTGTGTTGTATCCATGCAATATATATTTTAGCTATATGGGTACAAAACACATTTTGAGCTCCGGATTAACCATTTACATTTGCATCGCAAAACTATTTTTAGCACGACAAGGCATGGCTGGTGGGAGCGCGTAAGAAAATTGAGTTTTGTGTGGATCCGGTGGGAATACGAGTCCTAGATTTTGGTACTACTTACCGTGCTGGTTTAACAATGAGCAGTGCGCCAAGTTCAGCTGTAACATAAAGATTACCATAATTTCAGTCGTAGAATTTGTGAAGCAAACAGGTCGACTTATTGTGAAACTATAATTAATAACGAAATAGTACCGATATCAGTAAGAGATGGTCGTGGTAACGAAAATTTCGCGAGCCACGCAAGCGAAAAGCCAGACGTTATATTAGTTCAAAATTCTTTTGTTCACGTGTTTGGACCGCCCCTGCTCTATATAGACAGGGATTAGGTGCGTTGTTTCTGCGAAATTAATTTCTGTTGCACTGTTTCGTTAAAGCCGCTGATAGCTTTACAAACAATATTGTTATCAAGCTGTTATGCCTATTGTTTGATTTTATGACTTACACAACAGATATCTGGGGAAACTTGAAAAATATGGACCGAGCCACCGAGCAGTATTTGGTTTCTTTAAAACTTATTATTTCACAAATATGCACAAATCATTTCACTGAACTAAAAGAAAATAACACCCACGCCACTATACTTTTACTACTTAATGCGCTAGATTTGTTCAAGTCGGCAAAGGATTAATTAAGTTGTGGGAGAAGAGGCCATCAATCGGTCATCTGTGCACCCTAGGGGGGCCTTGACCCTGGCTAGAGGGGCTAAAAATTATTTTAGGAGGGCATTCAAGGGTTTTCGATGAGTTATAAGCAAGGTTAAATATTTTGTAGCGGGGGGAGGCAAAAATTTTCCATGGGGGGCTAGCCCTCCTGCGCGCCCTTGGCTACGGGCCCGCTCGCAGAAGTGCCGAGTTTCGTGTAAAAGTTGTTGAGCACAGCATTATAAAATGTGTTCAGCAACTATAAAAAACATCAATGACCGTTTCGCCCTTCGTTCGGACATAAGGCCGCTTTCACCCTATCGGTCCAACAGTCAGTGCCGCCGCTACCGCGTCGCCTACCTTCTCTAGTGCCGCAAAACCGATTCGCCATGCGGAACAGGTTAAATTCTGTAGTTGAAATTGTACAAATGATGCGAAACATAGGTGTAACTTGTCGCTCGCCTCCCCTTGTGAGCTTTAATTCAGTGGTCTCTTTCAAATATTGATACCTGGATGCCTTAATTTTACGTTCAGGCCTTAACTCGCTCAAGTAGAGACGGATCATCGTAACTGTGTATTGCATTCTCACTAGATGGACACAAAACCAAATTTTGTAATGATTTCGTGTTAAAATTGCGTTTGGCATATCGCTCGCTTGGCTGGAATGGTGTTTGTTTATGCTGGAAAAAGTTGTCATTTAATTAACCTTAAAGTTTACTTCGACAGGTTTTGGCCTTTTTGTAAAGTTTTTGAAGTGATCCGGGGCGGCATCGTTTGCCAGTTTTACGGCGAACAAGGCGAAAACGGCTTAGGCACCCCAGCGACGGGTCTGTATGGGGTAAGTGTGCAAAAGCGAATGCCTCTAAAATTAAATTTTTTGTATGTACAACAAAATTAGCTGGGCATATATAGCTGTGTTGTCAATATAAGAATTTAGCACTTGAAATTCTAAGTGGGACATATCGGCGCTACTGATCCGAAACAGTTTTTGTTTAGCGAAATATTCAATATTCACTGCAAAGACGTTTATATCGCACAAAATATTAATAACATATTGTCTTACATTGTGAACGCTAAGAAAATCTGTCAAGTTTTTGGATAATTTTTTATAAGTTTGACAAAAAGATCTCTTTCTCAAACAGAAAGCCGACATCGGCTCTTAATAATTTTGAAACGTTATTTAATGGTGTATAAACTAGTGGCCTCTGACGCAATCATTCTAACAGCACTTTGTGTCACTGCGTATCTGTATAATATATAGAACGAAACTCTTGTACACTCCTCAACTATCCGTTTAAGATAAAGGCTTTAGGCTTAGGTAACCTTAGGAAAGGTTTAAATTTAGGGTTAGGATTAAGTAAACTTTATCCAAAACATACACCCAAACGTTGCCATGAGTCTGATCCAACACTTGAGCCTGTGCGCTGTTTGTGGAGGGGGGCGGAAGCGTACAAGAGCTCTGAACGCTGTGTGAACACTAATAGCATAATAAATTTTCGAAAGCTTCACAACAAATAAAGTTTTGCAATTTAACCAAGTTTTCGGCTTTTCGCTTTTATTAACCGGACATATATTTGAAGAAGCATAACGTAATATAGCCAAGCACCACATCGGCATATAGTTTAATGCAATAATATATAAAAATATGCACTGGTGTTAATCACAGTATTCATTGATTTTTCACGTGAATTTCGGCTGAAAGCTAACTTGTACAAGCCAAAAGATTTCAGATTGGCTTAATTTTACGAGATTCATCTATTCAGAGCACTACAGTCACCTAATTCAATTGTGTTTTGGGACTGTAAACGCTGAAATACTTGTGGACGGTGTATTTATAAGTTAATTACACATGTGTTGGTGTATTAAAACATGTGGTCTTGGCCAATGATAATAAATTAAACTCAAACCGCCTTTATGCAGTACTTGTAGTCGTAGTGCACTTGGTTGGTATGACTTGTGCAAACTGGGTTGTTGCCCTAAAGTGCGCGAAGCGGGCACGCTTTTCCTAAGTCTTTCTGCACATGGGACGCATTTCCAGCTCAAATTTTCCCTCGCGTTGCAGTTTGCAGTCCCACAATAAGAAAGGGCTTTTGGTACGAATGTGCATACCCACTTTACGCAAATTCAGATCTGTTCGTTAGGTGCACCCGAATCAATAAGGTATAAACTTTCCGATGCTACATGTTAGTCTGCGTGCACTTGCAAACAATAAACTAAAATAAAACGTTTAATATCTGGACCCGTACCAATAGAGACTTCTTAGTTACGGTCAACGCTTAGATTTGTGTTCTAATTTCTGTCCTATGATTTATAAAAACGCTGAGTTTTTATTATCTTCTAAAATGTTAACAGTATTAAGATTAACCGTAACATAAGCAGTGTAAGAAATACTCTGTGGTTCTGTAATTATTCACTCTGGCAGCAAATGTTTGCATCTGAAAAAATGGCATTTTTCTATTCTAATTTATCACGTTTTAAAGCTACAACTGTGCCTCGGTTGTCTTCAAGTTTGGTTTCGAAAACCGCTATAGTACATTGAACCATTGGCATTAACGTATTTATGTTTTGATATATTATATATATGTAGATATATTTATATATATATAAATATATATAAATATATATATTTATAAATATATATAAATATATATAAATATATATAAATATATATAAATATATATGTATATATATATATGTTATATATTTATATATATACTTTAGCAACAATTTTTAATTGTTTAAAAAATTGTTGAAAACCAAGAAAGTTAAATTAACAATGATATACGAGACACAGAGAAAAAGCAGAACAGCTTCGCATACGGTTGCAAATGACACTACACCGGTACGGTGAAAGAGGGTGGCATTGGAAAATTGGAAATTGTGGTGCCTGGCACTTACAACCTGGATTTGATTTGGCAACATTTTAGATTGATGATAACACATATATTTTTAGGCTATTTTGACGTTTGTGTGACTGGCACGAATTGGACGTTGATAGTGAGAAATTTTATGTATTGTGAAATTCGGCGAACTGTGATTTTCTAACTTTGAGTCAAAGCAAAATTTGGGGTCAGATTTGTTTTATTGAGATTTAGTATAACCAAATGAGACCCATAAGCAAACGCTTTTGAGCAACGGATCCTTTTATAAATCAGTCATGTTGTTAAAAATCATAATGACATCTGCTAGTGATAATTTAAAGCACTTTGAGTTATTTTAAAGCATTGTTTTAACCAGTTTATATTGGAATATGTGAACCTGTTTTAGTTGACACTGTAACCTAAAATTGCCATCAAATACAACTGGCCACAAGTCCACAAATGCAGTAGTTTGATTGGCTTACATTTCTCACAGTTGCGTCGTGAAATTAGCTATTCGATAATGTCAGTAAAAGACTAGCCTAAAATCTTTTAGTGAATTATATATAAAAACTTTGCTTATTAACTCTGTTTTTGAAATTTCTAGATTTTGGTATTAATTAACTTTGGCTTACCATTACACTTAAAATAACGGAATGGGCTTAATAAGATTCACGAGAAGGGTAAATATATAAAGTGCGTAGAATATTCATTAGATTTCGTTTTGCCGAATCCAAACTTGCTGTTTTGTTGCCGAATTATTGTCTGGTGAGACTGAATTACGTGCCCGGATCCAGGATAATGAATACAGGGGGTATTGGCAACGGCCGAAACTACCTGTGTGAGTGCTAGCACTCGTAGAAAAAGCTATTTTTGAGATGCATTGAGAACAATTCAAAACGAAGCTATGAAATATATAACTCGCAAATTTTTTAACCACTGCTTTATAGCAAAATTTGTCGACATTCGAGTTACACAAAATGCAAAAAATCTCTGTATGCACTCATTGTAAAAACAAACTCAGGTGTAGAATATATCAATTGTTTAGACAAAATTTATAATATTTTGTTACACTAGTCACAACTGTGTAGACTTTTACAACAGTCTTTCGGTGTACGGATTTCCGGTTTATACAGAAGCGGTTTTGTGTCTGAGTAAAGTGCTTTTCGGCCCATTACAAGACTAGTCCCGAGTAAGGGTAGAAGAAATTTTTTGTTGAAAATACACCACAAAAGTACTATTTCACACACAACTTGAAATTTCCACAAAAAATCAGGTCAGTCCGTCGTTTAAATGAAAAAATATTTTTGAAGCAAAATCAATTTTAGTAGCGATGTTCAGTAACAGATTCAGCTTAATTAATGAAATATAGTCAGTAAATTTTACATAAAATCTGGTTAGGCTGAACACACTTATTGCACGAAACCATAAATCAGGCAAGGCAGCAGTACCATTTAGCTGACTGACACTTAGTGGCGAAAGACGATGTTGGTTGGAGTACTTCTCAAACCAGGCAAAAGTTGACTAATACTTTATTAAAATAGGATAGAAGCTGTCAAAATGCTACTGTTTGTAAAAATATAAAAGGTAAGAGTTCGTAGATTGTACCAGTCACTATTGAAGGTATGTTTTTGTAACGGTTCAGATTTTGAACAATGCATGATATAAATCGCTCAGCGTCCAATTAATTTCTAATGAATTTGTTGGTTCTGGGCAACACGCAGTAATCATTTTTAGTCTATTTGTGGTACTGTAGTGACCCGAATACGATGGGGGGACTGCATATATTTGGATTTTTCAAATGGTACCTCCTGTTATTCGGTTACGGACTGTTATTTATTTTTAAGTCACCCTCCGCCGCCCCTCGTTGCTGATATACATCCGGAATTGCATGCAACTATCTGTTGAATCAAACGTTTGTCTTGTATCCAAAGCTTGAACGATAATGCAAGGTGATACTTAAGAATTATTTTCAAAACTTAAGTACGGTTTGAGTTTTAATGAGGCTCAAACTTCTGCACATTTTTGCATATGATTTGCACAACTACTGTACTAATTTTGAGTACAGCAACTGCAATAGTCAGTAAGTTTGAAAACCTATCCACTAACTGCTGCTAGTTGCTATACGCATATGACAATACGGGCAGTGCCGGAGCAGACAGGAGTGGGGCTCCCCCCAAACTCCAAAGTGGGCCCGTCAAACTCGCGAGTGAGAAGTCCGACGCATTTTAAAACTTCGGCGATTTTTCTTTCATCCGGTTAGAGTGGTGCCCCTGTGTGGGTGGGTCCCCCAAAAGGGAGGTATTAGGGTGGCTGCTCCGGCCCTGAATGCGGGCCCTGCTCATTACAGTTAAGAATATCGGCAAAATGTGAAAAAGGGTACGGACACTATAAACCCAAGTGAAGGTTTCCTATTTTTCTATTTTAAATCCCGCATAAACCATTTTTTCACTATATTCACAGCTAATAAAGTAAGCCAACTACATTTTAACTGGTCATAATTATCGAGTGTTAATTTAAAGTAAACGATGCGATGTGCGGAGTTGTCTGCAACAAATGCAAAAGCAGCTTCAACTTCATTAGCAACGGAGGTCAAGCTGTATATAAACTTTATTTATTGGAACTTTGATAGCGAAAACCTCTGTTGTACCTTAAAAGTTACCCAGTTGTTGTTGAAGGTAAAAATGAAGCCAATAATATTGTCGAAGGTCGAAACAGTTGTTGTTGTTGTCGTTGTCGTTGGTTGTTGTTTTTGTTGTTGTTGTTTGTTCTTGTTATATGTTCTTGTTTCTTGCGTGTATCGTACACAACTATGCTTATATTTGCCTGGATATCTGGGTCCATCTTTGATTTTTTTCTATTTTATAGCTGTGACTTGTTTAGTTTTTGTTCTACACCGGCAGGTGGTATGACGGAAAAGAAAACACATGACAGGGTTTTTTGGTAGTAAGCTTAGCATTTTAAGCATCACTTGACGTGTCGAAGAGGCATAAAACTTTAGAAAATGTTGGACTACGAATTATCGGGTTGTTCCACGCAATATTTGAAACTAAGCAGGTCTAAAATTACGATAAGTGAGTTAAGCACGTTCCTTAGAATTATCTTTTCAAAACAGGTTTAATTCTACGCCAATTTAGTAGTGTACTTAAGAACATTAGCTATGTGTTTTAAAAAACACTACCATGTATTTTAGGGTCAGACGCATGCAACGCAAGTGTGAGTCGGCTGGAAAATCAGAGTAATTAATTTTGCCTCGGTACTCCCTACGCTGCAGAAAATGGTGAGTCAAATTTACTCTCTCCGAAATAGGCTCCACGGGACTACACAAATTGAGTCAAACGTGACTCCACCAGAGTCCAATTCGACTCACTGAGTTGCACGCTTGACTCGGCCAGAGTCAAATTTGACTCAATTTGTGCAGTCCTGTAGAGCCAATTTCGGAGAGAGTCAATTTGACTAACCATTTTTTGCAGTGTAGTAAATACTTATTTCGAACTAAAAAGGCTGTATATTTTTCATTAAATTAATAAAACGCTACCGCCGCCAGTGTCCAATTTTTTTCGTTTATCAAAAAATGTCTCAGAAAAGTTTTTACAACTGCAAATATTGACACTAGATTTTGCGGTTTCTTGCAAAAGCATTTTGCAGATTTCGCAATTTTTGTTATTCCTACTTTACGGTGTATATACATATAAACGAGAGGCGTACATTTGCAGAGCGTATTAATAGGCACAGATCAAAAACTTTTGGGTGTTAATGGGTGGTAACCGGACGTGTAATCGAGAGGGGTGTCAGGGGTCGTCCCATTCTTGGAAAAATTTTGGCCCATATAATATTTTCAAACTTGCATGTAAGGCAACGAAAACCCTTGTATGCTCCTGCTGAAAACTTTTTAGCCTCTTTTAGCAAGGCGAGTTGACTACGGGCCTAGTGATAACACTAGGGAATCCAAAGGATTGTCCAATAATTTTTTATTATACAATAGTAAGATCCCGGCCTTACAATTTTCCCCTGTGAAAATTTTCACACAGTAAAAAACTGCGTTTCATAACTTACCAGCCAGCCCCCCTGCTACCGCCAAAAATATTTGGATCCGCCGCTGGGATGTAACGCTGTGTTTTACAATCTTGAATATTTTGCAGATTTCTGGTGTTTTTAAATTTAATATATTTTCTGGCGGTTTAAATTTAACATATTCATACGCATACGCTTATGAGCGTCCCACTGCTTATGAATTTTAAAAAAGAGCTCTACTTGAATTCCTAGTTTCTGAATTCATAAACCACATACACGTCAAGGTACAGCCGGCGGTCTGCCTCCGACTCCGTCAGAAACTAGGTCTCCGGATCCGCCTCCGGTATTTTTCACCTCCGGTCGCACTCTGATACACGTCATTTTCATTTCGCAATATGAAAATGCACGCCACCGCTGCTGTGCGTAGCGTTTGATTTGTGTGATTTTTTATTGCAACTTACGTCGTAATTTCTGTGTTGTTCGTGCAAGTTTTAGCCTGTAACAGTCTGGATTTTGCTTAAATAATCAATTTTTATCTGAGTGCATGTTATGATTATGATGGCCTTTTTCACATTTTGCCAATTTGAGCAGCTGCGTTGCGTTGCGTTGACTGTGAATCTGAAAAAACACTGACGTTGATGCGTATTTAACGTTGCTACGCGCCAATGGGATGCGGAGCCTGGTAAAGATTCGATTGAGAGAAAAATTGATAAAAAAATTAAAAAAGCTGAAAAGAGAGTTCGAGGGAAGAAGAAAGCAGGAGAGATGTCTTTTTTTAAAATGATAAAGAAACGTTTTGTTTTTACACCGTTAAACTGAACGAGTGATGGTATTGTTGAAACTCAAGGACTCATAACATTGTTCAAGTCCTGATAATCTAAACAACCAGAAGTGTCGGTCAAGATTAAGTTTTGAAGAATTCGCCAACGGCGCGAGCTTAAAGCTTGATATAGGTTGATCGCGAGCGAAAAGCAAGATGTAATTTTTCAAGACTCAGAATCTGTCCTGGATTATGCATGCATACGCGCGTTCTCTTTGTATCCGCTTGGACTTCTAACGAATGCTTAAAAGGAGTTCGGATTTACGATTTCCAGATTCGGATAAGTTTTAATATTGCGATGAGAATAATTTAAGAAACTATTCGCAATGTTTTTTCTATGCCCTTCCAAAAGTCGCGGGCGACGCCACGGGGGGCACTGATGGTCGTGCTCCCCCCCAAATTAGGTTGCTACCCCTGCAAATTGGCTCGGCTTAAAAGTAAACAATGTTGTGTTGCAGTTGTAGGAGCACCCCCCATAACTATTCGGTGCCCCACAAACAGGATTTTCTGCGGACTCCCATGCCAAAACTTCAAAGGAAATGTTGAAAATTTTACTTTAGCTTGTTACCTTCAGTGATTGAGATCACTGAGCGAGCTGTTACCATCACATTAGCAATTGATATATAAATATATTTACAGTTGTAACGGGCTAAAAGGACTCCTCGTCAACAGCAGCGGATCCGGAAATTTCTGACGGAGAGCGGATTGTCGAAACTTATAAAACGCAATTTTTACAGTATGCTATGTCTGCAAAAACAAAAATTTCCTGAGGAGGAAATATTGTGGGATAGGAACCTTACCATTTTATAACTGAAAATTTTCTACAGAAAAGGGGCGGTACTCCTCTTACCCCCCCTGGATCCGCTAGTGTTCATCAAAAAAACTGCACAGTAAGTCTGCTCTTTGTAAAAATTTCTTGCCCTGTACTTTTGTCCGAAGTATAAATTATTCTTTTAGCACTTTTGGCCTGGACGAAAAGTACTCCGCAAAATCTATGAAAGTTTTGTGCTTATTTTGTTGGTATTTTTATATTTGGGCCCTGTGCTTATTATACATTCATTATAAGCTACCTCGCATAAACAGTTAAACACGGGTTTAACCACTTGTCACATAGAGTAGACTGTAAGCAGCTTAGATCAATCTGTATACGTTAATTAACACATAATGTGCAGTAGCTAACAATTAGTGACCGTATGCGCTGTGTGACACCTCCCCAAGATGTCAGAACCTCTTCGGGCTCGAGCGTCCATCCCTAAAGTTTGCCAACACTTGAAACTTATAACTGGTTAAAAATTCTTGTTTAATTTGTGTTTTTGAATTTATTATAAGTTTAATAATTCAGTTTTTGCTGCATATTTGATTGAAGAGGTGAGACAAATCAAATGCGAATCATGTGCTGTAATTTGAAATTTTGTATTCGCTGGTTCAAAAGTGACGACCAATCACCAATTGCTGATAGGTGCTATACAGGTTGGACTCGTTGGACAATGTGGACAAAGAATACATAAAAGTTGTTAGCGCATCAACAAAAGAGTGAAATGCAACTTTGTGTCTACTTAAAGTATAACATTGAATGATGTTCCCACGATATTTTAAAATTCATCTTCAACGGTACTCTACACGTTTTATTTACAGTCTGTAAGACTTATTGTACTTGTTCAAGAGTTGTGTTTCCAAAGCATTTGAACTTCCAACAGTGTGAAATTTCAGTTATGGTTTTAAGTCCGCCCCCCGCTTCCAATATGATGTTTATAACTGTTGCTAAACTCAAGTGTTTGCAGTAGTTTTCAGTAGTTGCACTTAGGATGAAATTTTTGAAATTTTACGAGTGAAGTGAGCGAGAAGGCAAATGCATGTTTTTGTGTTGAAACTTCCCAAAAAACTTTACTTTTAGTTTCAGCGGAATATTTAACACTGATTTTGCACTTTCAATAAACGTGCGGTGTTAGCCGATGTTGCCTCAGTCTGGTGGAGTATGAGGGCGAACGCACTAAGCAGGGAAGAACCTAAGAGTATTAATAGTAGGGTGGCACCGAATCCACGATTTAACGGAATCTGAATCCACAACGCATTTGCCGAAGTGAAAAAATTTATTGTTTAAAAATATAACCATATATACCGAACATTGTTGAATTTGGATTTCGGATTCAGCTTTTTCACAATCGTAATCGAATCCGAACTGGCAATTTTTGCCAAATTTGATACGAATTCGAACTTTAGTTGCTAACCCTGATTTATAGCTGTGGTGGGTGGTATTCATTACATCAAAGCCGTTTCGTATCAAACGTTTTCGTATATCTGCTGCGACCATTAATTACACGGCTTGAACCAATGCAAAATTTCAGCTTCGCAGGTTCAAAATTAAACAGAAACCTAAATTGAAGTCAAAGTCCAATGTAATCTAATATAACTTTCCATATAAAAGCATGAAAAAGTTAACATATGGCTAATATTTTCAAAGTTTATACTTAAAATTAAGAACAACTCTACTCTACACGAAAACATTAAGACCAAAATGTGGGACCGAAGGTGACCCGAATCTTCTGACTTTCGAGCTACGTAGGAATTTAATTTCCACACAAGCAATGAGAATCGCTGTAACGTTTGTTGTATATATTCTCTTTCCTCTCTGTTATTGTAACATCTCATCGATGATTCTGGATGAATAACATCGGATTTCGGCTGTTTTACACCTTTTTCCAACAATTTTCGAAATTTCAAATTTTGACATAACTTAGAGTCACCATTAGACTTAAGGATAATCTAGGCTATGTTTAGGCTTACTCTTGTAGTGAAAGAACGTGTACAAGCGACATAATTAAATAGGATAACTGCATAATTTTACCATAACATGATAATAGTACATCAAAATTCAAATCGCTTAATTGACAATTTAACTATTTATGCATTTGTATTAATTGAAGTATTGACTCAACAGCTTGCGCAGATGTTAAAAATTCTTTTAAGATAAGAAATTTTGAGGAAGCAAATTTAAATTATGCTCTAATGTGCTGCTTTTTAAGCGGATTTAAACAGCAATCTTATGATATTGTTAGGAGTGCAGATTTCAACCCACGGAAATTATAACTTACTGAACTCAAACCCGTAGCCAGTTGAAGCTGCTAGGGTGGTCAACTCAACTTTATAGGGGAATGCGGTCGAGATAACAAGCTTAGAATTGGGGGCTTATACCTTTCTAAGGGGCGAAGTTTTTCTAGGGGTACTTACCCGTCTCCCCTCGCTGCTTCTGGCCGCGGGTCCGCAATTTGCAGTCTCCGTGTATAATTGTACCAATCGGCTCTCTATTTTCAGTATCGTAGACCACACAAAACTTAATGTTTTTTAAAAATAGGATGGAAAGTTGCATTGTTCTTGTTAAGCCCAATAGACATTAATTAAATCAAACATCTATGTGAGGTATCAAATTTGAAGACATCATTCAATGCAACGCAAAAGTATGTAAGCCTTTTTCGTAGTTAGAAACTCACCGGAAAAAATTATTCAGCACGGAGAAGTGTGCTATATGAACGAGTAGACGTTTCGTTCCACACAGTTGAAAATGTTGCAGTAAGATAGCGAGGCCCCTGATTCACCCCGCTAGCGCAAAAACAAAGCCCAAGCTAATAAATATTTAAACTGCAATTCGCAATGATTTTAATCTGACACCACGGAAGTAAAAATACCGGTTATCTCTCAATATATAAAACATTCGACTGTGTGATAAAATGTCTAACAGTGTCCAATGCCATCAATTTAGTGTGTTGATTATTTTGCGTTCGCTGTTCTCAGTGACAAAAACTGCAGTCAAACTGGAAATGTTTTTCGGTTCAATTTGTAGCATATTTGCAGTTTCCCGCACACTGCACAAATATTGGGCAAAACTTTCAGTAGTAATGTCAATCGAACTTTTTGAATCTTGACGTTAGTTTGCTAAGAAATGCTGAGGTCTTTTTGGTCTCTTTTTAGCTTCGATTTGTTCGTTGCAAACATTTTTTGTTATAAACAAGCAGAGCCGGTGTTGGGATATTTCGCTCCCTTAAACAGGTTCGAGTGGGTCTGACTAAAATGTTTCACAGCTCGAACTTCATGGTTCGCAAAAAAACTTTTCGGTTACCAAGGGGTCCTCAAGGTTCAGACTACCTAATTTGGTGGCTTGGAGCGGCGCTTTCGCCGACACTGCGAACAAGCATCATAGGACCTGTATGTTTTTAACCTATTTAAATTTTTAAATATTTTTTAATATTTGTTCATGCCAGTAGCTGAAAAAATGCTATACAAAATTATGATACCTTTATTGATTTTATATTCTTAAAATATTTTGTTATTCCTATTCGATGTTTGGTTCGAACGATGAATCAACGGGTTTACCGATTGCCCGTTTATATATTGTTGGCAATTTTAATGCCAATTTTGCATCTTAGAAATGTTTTGAATTACATTTAAATTTTTTTGCCTTGAAAATCTAAGCACTGCTTTCAAACTCAAACCAAATGAGAATGCAACGACTGCGCAATAATTGCAACTCCTGTTCACGTATCCACCACATTTAAGATGAAGGTTAGGCTTAGGCAAAGGCTTCAGGCAAAGACTTAGGCTTACCTTTAGGCTTATGTGAGCCTTTTCCGTAACCTGAAAGCCAAAAGATGAGCCCTTCCGTGAACGTGTACAAGAGTCGTAATTTTTGCCTAGATACAAAATTTTGAACCCTAAGCAAGGCTGCAGATTTCGCTAGCGGATCCAGAGGCAGTGGCTGGGATTCGGCATTAATTTGTTACTAAAACTAAGGTTTAGAGCTAGTCTTAGTTGTAGGTCTTTCTTTACGCTGCTGACGCTTTAGGATTGCGCTAGCCATTGGAATATGCCTATACTACTGTTACGCCCCTCAAAAATGATCTAACCAGTCTGAAGACTGAAAACACTATAACAAATACGAAATTTGAAATTCAGCCCACGTTCATCCGCTCGTTCAGTCGTCTATGAACGTTGCGGCGGACGTCAAATAATTTTTTCAACTCATCGCATTGTGTGTGTTATTTAAAATTTTCGTTGTCTAAATTTAGCACCACACAACAGTAAATTGTTATTGGATGCAAAAATCTAGACATGCGTAATAAAAATTATTATGACTATTAACGGAAATAGTGGTAGCCGTATGCAAGGCCTTCATCGAAAAAAAAATAATAAAAAACTGGCAAGGTTTAACTCTACAGATTTTGTTGGGTTGCAATAACTGTGGTTGGCTTTTAGTTTGCTTAAATCAACATTTTCACCAAATAATTTCGAGCCACCCGATGAGAAATTTCTGGATCCGCTACTAATCAAATTATTATTTCACTCCTACTCCATATATACTCATACAGTATTTATTTGTATTCCCCAGCCATCCATGCATTGTTGTGTTTACTCATTGACGCTTTATAAAAGCTTATTGTAATGTTCATCGTGCAAACTCAGTCATGGGATAATTTCTATGTCCCAAATGCTGTATCCTGGATTTACTTTTTGTTTAAACTGAAATTAGTCACGCACGCAATTAGCAATGCTCATTGTGACCTATAGTTGGGTATGTCAAACAATCTATCTTTGCTTGTCTGAGGCTCACGGTGTCGCTAAGATTTTAGTTCGGGAGGGAATAACCTCGCGTGTAGTAGAATGTTTTTTGGCTTTCGGACGCAGAACGTTAATATAAAGCTTGTTAAATGTGTTATCTCCAGAAATTTCAACAGGGTGATATATACCCTGTATTCCCGATTGTATACACCCCGGGCTGAAACGAGGCATATACGATAGGGTATAGCTAAATGCAGGTCGGTGTGTATATTTTCAAAATAGCCGTAGTTTGAAACCTGATATCGCAGCATAAACTCGAACTGCCCGGTCAGCAGTATTTTAACCCGATGCTTTCAAATTTAGAACGACCTATGGTCACTAAACGCTTTGTTGTTTAGCAGCAAATGTCACGGGCGTAACCAGCGGTTATTTTCGGAAGCGAATAACCTTAATGTAAACGTTGTCTTCTGAGCATGCGTAGCAAGAGAAAATTTAATAGCGTTTCTAGTTAAAAGTGTCATTTTCAAAGTCTGTTCAAAGTGTAGTTTTGTTGTCTTCCCAACGATTTCGCGAGGGAATATAGTCCCGCTATCACTCTTGCAAGAGCTCGTAATAATAATCATGTCTGATTCAGGTGTGTTCTGTAATGTTTACATTCACCTGGGAAACAGGACGAGCTAAAGCAACGTAGCCAAAACCTATTCGCTAATGTCCATTATTTAGCGTCTCATAAATAATGTATAACCGACTAGCACGATCGCAATATCATCAAACCAGCGAATTTGCTATTTTTGGGTCTAGGTATTCCCAGGTTAAACTGGAGTAGGAATGAATTTTGATCAAACTTTCAATTTTTAGTTGACCACAAAAGTCAATCTTTCTGTGTCCGGATGCGATTCGGAAGTTTCAATATAGTCAACTTGTTGTCTAATCTGGTACGTTTTATAAAGGTAATGTTGTTGAGCCATGTAGTATAACTAGAATTTATGAATCCATGGCAGCTCGTAACCCGACATTTCGTCGACCGCAACAAGTGGTCTCGGTGTCCGAGACATATCGTCAACTAGACAACTTGTCCGTCGCGATGTTTCGACGACACCAAACACCTAAGTCTAAGCCAGGCAAATCATCATTGTCGATGAGTTGTGGTAGCTACCGATCGACGATGAGTTGTGTTGTCGAGATGCAGAGACAAATTTGCAAGTTTTTCCAGTGGATTTCCTGCGTATCAGATGTGGATTTGACTAAAACAATATTTCTGATTTCCAATAGGCTAGAATATCAGCTTTGCTTGTATGCTAATATTCAATTTCAAGCTACCAATTGCGGTTAAAAACTACCTTTTTTGAATCTGCAAAAAACAATTTTTCAAAATGAATATTTTCAATTTTTATACCATGTCTTTATTATAGAAGTTTATTTGTACTTACTGATACAGAGGTCGCATATACTGCATTTTTGCCCATATTCTCAAAGCGTGTAGATCTTTATCACTGGTTACCCGTGTGTTGTTAAACTTTTACACTATACAATACTGCAATTTTTGTATTTCGCTCATATGAAATTGAACTGGCTATTGGTACTATACACAATCTACGGTTAACTGGACCACTGGACCGGCCTGAAATAGCGCTCTATAACACAAATTTGATTCGGGCCAAATGACATCATTATATAACCTAGCTATGTTGTTATTATTAATACTATGTTCACCTATATCCATCCGTGTACATTTCTTGTCGTCTGTACTCGAAACTGCGTCGAATGTTCTTGACGTGGTCACCGTTGCAAATCCAGACATCATTTTCTTGCTCTGTCTGGGCAAGCAAATCATTTATTGAAAAGCGCGTTTTAACACTCTCCCCTGTGTTCGCTTGGACACATAATTTACTGGACACATTCGCGACAATTGATTGCATGCTGTGTTGAGCGAACGAGGCAAGCAATCAGTAAAGGGGAGGTGGTGCAAATAAATCGAAAAATTTGTGTTTTTCTCACTTGTAATGCCAATTTGGGCATATTTTAGACGCTAGAAATATAACAAATTATTGGTACTAAATTAAAAAATAAAATACTTTGAATTTGCTTCGAGTTTTATGTTCTAAATTTTGAATTTCCTTACCGTTCCCGTTGGTCAGCGTCATTTCCCGTGATTGGCCTAACTGTATAACACGATGCTGTGACTGGCGGATCCAGAAATTTTTGCTTGGGGGCACGCTATATATTTGCAAAAAACACGCAAGTGATAATCCAAACGCAATTTCAGCACTAAATCTTAATACAAAATTGTGGCTTTGATCCCTGGTATCGGGCCATTGCCTGTATTGCATCCCTTTACGTCCACTAATAGCTGCTGTTGTAGAAATATATGTACTGTGTGAGTGTTGTGTGTATTTGTGTTCGTTTTGTCACCAAAGTTGAATTTCCGTCTATTATGTGTACAGAATGTGACATTGCTCTGGACGAGGGAAAACTGCAATTTACAATATCGGTTGAATCGAAACGGAAACAATCGACTGCTACTAAATTTTAGGCGACAATTTCACAATTATGTTCAGTTTTCTGTTTGGAAATTTTTGTTTTTGTTACAACGATACTGTTATAGTTTGCGCTGATTGTGTCCAGGTGGAATTTTGAATTAGTTTTATTTGACTCGGTTTTGGTCGCGTGAGACTGCGCAGACTTAATTTCAGTTCAATTTAGAGTTTAATGGAACCTTGAATTTTAGTGCTTCAGTAAAATCGTCATTGTTATCGTACATTTTTTGTCGCATGGAATTACAGTTTAGTTTCAAATCGAAAACAGCAGTTTTCAACTGTTAACCAAATTCCGGTTAACTTGCTATGGCTACAACACACGGTGTAAAGGTTTTTGCACTGCGAGCGAATTATGCATCATTATCCCATACCTCACCGATTGTTGATGATTCTCTATTCCTTACAACAAAAAGCCTGACGGGCTGACGAGTATGAAGGAATATACTTAAAATGGTTTTGTTAAAGTAAAACTTCAATTGCTAACAGCAAGCCTATAAATTTAACCTGTAAAAAGAACTACACTGTAAATCCCAATGCGTGGATTAATCAATTCAGCTAGGGAGTTGGTTATTTCTGAATTAATATCAGTAAACATTAACTCACTCTGAATTGAGTTGATGCTCAATCTGAGTTGAGTTGACTCCGGGTGAGTTGGTTAATTACCTCAGAATGAATCGAATCAACGCAAAATTCTGAGTTCTGATAGTCCTAACTCAGACTGAGCGATTAAACTTATTATGAGCTAACATGAACTCACTGAAATTTACAGTGTACATTTACAGCAAATTCGTCAACATCTTGTTGCATCTTTGAACGCAGTTGCCGTTAAAAGCAATGTATACTGCAAAAATTGGACCGACTTTGATTAAAATGCTAATCTATTATTTCCGCCCGTAAGATTAGCCTTTCTAAAAAAGAAATTAACCGTTTCCTACGGTGGTACCAGAAGCCTGGCCCCATTGCGCACTGCGAGCTACCGCATAGCATGTATACTTGTAAACAACGCGTACTTACCTGCGGTTTAACGAGTTGTGGTCTGTTCATCCATAAACAGCTCGCTTTTGGCGTACCGTCTACCGTTCGGCTTTGGTTTGTTGGATAAAGTTTCAATCCCATGCAGCCAGTCGAACATCTCACAAGAAGTGACCTAACAATATTTCTAAAGCTAACGTTGTCCTTATACCTCAGTTTTGCTTCTTGTTCGCGTGCCAGATGACCACAAGGTACATGTGTGCACGGTAGTGTATCTTAATCTACTCTTTCTCAATTGTCTTATACATTCAGCGTTGACGATGAATATAATTGAGTAAATCATCGGATTAAGAATATGTATATTTCAAATTTTTAGCCTCACCCATGGAACAACCAAGGGGGGACAGACAGGGTGTCACCCTCTGAGTTTGAATTCATTTCTTTGTGAGGTAAGTACACTGCGTTTTGGAACAATCGTTCACTGTTTGCCGGTACTATCGTGATATTCAATGTCGATTTTTAGCTTCTTTTTCGCAGACGGCCTCCGCCAAACTCAATTTCGTCGATACATCATAGCCTTCGCATTCTTAGTCGAAACAATTACTTGCATCTCTATTGTGCTTGTATCATTGTAATCCGCTAACTCTCGCTTATTCCTCACCTGCTGTAGTCGTTGTCGCTCTCTCAGTGGGAAGTCAACGTGACTACTTTAAATTTAAACTGTGGCCGTGTGACATGAATTCTATGGGTAATTGGAGACATAAGTAAATTTCTATTCCTGCTGAGATAATTTGTTCCGTGTTCTTATACTGACGCAAATTATAACACACGGAGCTAATGATGAGAGACGAGGTTAGGTTTCGTGAGAGATGGAAGACGAAAATGAGTATAGTAGTAGGGTATATATGTCGCACCCCAAGTCGTAATTTAGCCCAATTCCGCTTTAGAGTAGCCCAATTCGGAATTTGGCTGAATTACGACTTGGGCTGCGACATATATACAAGGTGGATAGGAAAATGTTTTAACCTTGATTTTTGCGATTTAAAAATATTCTCGTTGGTTGCTCTTGATTGAAACTACTCTTCTGACAAGAGATTACATTCGTTCGAAATCCTGACTAAAGCTCTTAACTGTTACTGCTGTACAACAAAGCCAGTGGCGGATCCAGGATCTCAAAATGGGGGGGGACCAAAATTTCACAGGTAATAAACTTATTTTTGACCAACACACAAACCATGAACTATTGCCATAAAATTGGCTTTAAAACTAACGCATCAACGCAATTTAGATCTAAAGAACAGGGTGGAAACATAAGTTCGGATTTGGTTTCAAACTGGCACAAATTTAAAGGCAGCTGCTTAAAATCAGAGAAATAAACAGCGTAGAACAGCAATTGACAGTATATAATTTTTGTCGAGATGCTGTTGAGGGCGGCCACGGCCGGGGAGGCCCCCCATGGATCCGCCATTGAACAAAGCATTTCACGACCTTTCAACGTGTTTTTGAATTTGACAGCAGCTGGCAAGCAGACTTCTTATTATGAAGTGATTACTCGCAGAATAAAGTCGTTTTCATTGCCTGGTTCATAGAACTTACAAGTAAGCTTCATAGTTAAACTCTAAAATGGAAAAGTCATTACCCAACGCTATTTTGCACATGTTTTGCTAAACACTCACCCTCAAAATAGGTGTTTTGATTTACGTCCGGAACTCTATTCAACCCGTCTCCCAGATGGCCTTGTTAGAAAACCGCTCGCACCGCAGAGAGGTTGCTAAAATCCCAGACATCAGTCGCTGATGTCGTTGTTGTTGTTGAGTGAGTTGTGTGGTAAATAGTGCTTTTCTAGACGACTCTAAGTGCACTATATAGTGTACATGTGCTAGTATTTTGCATACAGCGGTTCAAGAGCACTGTCGAATATAGAAATTTGTAACAGAGGGCCATGCGAATGAGAATAATGAAAAAGCTGACCACCGATGACAACGACCAAGAGAAACCAAACGCAATTTTAGTACTAATTCTTAATATAAAAATTTGGCTTTGATCACTGATTGGGCAAGACGTTGCCTGTGCACTCCCACAGAGATACTGTCAGTGTTGAAGAGTGCAACTATGAGGCGGCGGTTGCTATTCTAACGATAGACCGAACGCAACAACACGATGTAAATAGATGTTTACAGAATTCTAAGTGTACTTCAGCCACGAATAAAGCTTCGAACTTTAAAGTTTTCTGATGATATTTTTAAGTGGGTTTCTCGCTAGTTTTGTTTGCTGCAGCAAGGACGACAATAAGTTCATTTTTCGGATAGAATCACTGTCGAGCCGTTCACACTTAAACGGCAGATTGTGTTCTGAGATCTGGAGTTTTTTCGGTTTGTGATTTGAATAATGATTTCGTGACGAAGCGATTCCACGAACCGCGTTTTCGGACCTGGGTCCACAGTATCAAATGCGTATATTTTTAGCTCACGAACTCTTGCTTGTGCTCATTTCAAAATTTGCACGGAAGCAACGCGCAAATCAAATCTGAAAACATGTACTGACTTTCGAAGCTCACTATTCACTGATTCGAAAGTTACAAGACCTATGAACGGCCTGGTAGCAGCTAAAAACACAGGCATTGAAAAGTGTTTCCTGAGCGTCTAAAATTGAATGCAGAATCTTTGCAAGCGCTGCTGCTATCAAGTCAAGATTATTTGCATTTTCATTGGCTTCAAAGAATTTTTTACAAAAAACATACTTAAAATTACTCAAGTTGTATCAATTAAAGCCCATTTAATTAAGAGGAACGGCGTTTACGGTGATTTTTAAACGAACCACGATTTTAAAACTTAGGATGGGTTTCATTTTAAAACCTGTATTTGTCGTATGCTCAGTGATGGATCTAGGAATTTTCGGTTGGAAACATATTTGGAACTTCAGGTTAGTCACTTTCATAGCTGAAATTTGCAGCACAGTAGAGCTTGTGGCAGGATACATTTCCACCTCCCCGTATCCGCTACGGATTCGGTTTTAAACTGCAATTTTCAATCTGTTAATAATTTCATATGCAAATATTTTGTCGCTCACTGTCAACTTTATGAATGAATGATTACAAATTTGAATAATGAGAGAAATTCGTTGAGTATTTGTGACAGATGTATGATGAATGAACGCATACTCAGAAATCTTCAAGCTTCAGATTTTGGTCTACGTGTTTCCGGGTTTTGACTACTTCTAAAAGTGGCATATGGTAGTAGTGGTATGATCAATACTAGTTGTCCTTTTCTAAACGCAATTCGGCATTTTGTCGCCGGAGCAACTGGTCAACCGACATTTCCTAATCCGACCCTTCATTTAGACATGACGATATGTCGCTCCACCTTTAGGCACATGGTAAGGCGCTAGGATTATGCTGAGGAACAGGCTTCGGCAGCGGTCGGGCGTCTAGGTGTTGTAGATTCCTTCTGGTAAATAAATGTTATGATTGTAAAAAAAGCTAGAGCGTTTTGCAGCACAGCTCATACCTTTGTGAACCTACATTTTGAAGCAAAAATCATCAATGCAATAACTTCCGCTGTGCAATTTAAGAGGATATAAACGATGGATTAGGCAGTTAATTTATCAATTTTATTACGCGAGTCTTTTTTGCAGTGGTGAAAGTAGGTAAGCTTTGAAACAGAATTGGCAATGGTGTCCATTTTGCACAATATGCTAAATAGGGCCAAATCAATTCGTCGCCCATCGTTATGCTTAGGCTTAGGATTACGCTTAGGATTATGCTTAAATCGAAGATTCACAAACCGAATTTATAATTTTTCGCAAAAGTAGTACGCATAAATATTATTATATAGAACTTTTGAAGCGCAGCCAAACGCAGGCTTGCGGTCACAAATAAAAGCAGTTTTTATTTTTTGGCAGACTTTAACTAGAAAAGACTTCACTTCTTTGCAGCCACTTTTAATACAATGAATTAAAATTTCAACCATTAAGATCATATGATTTTGATTTAAATAATTGTTAATTTGTAGTAACTCAGAGCGCAAAAAAGCTCAGACATTTTGCTGCAGACAAACAAAAAAATGTGTCCGATTTTGCCTATTTGTTGTTGTTGTTGTTAAACGTCTATTTTGATAAATGTGCCCCCGAATCACCACACTAACTATATTAATATTTACTCTGTTTTCAGCCATTTTTAACGTTCCGTTTTAATGTTACAACTATAAAATGGCAATGTGATATTTTTAAGCTAACAAGCCAGAAATTCATTCCGCATGGGCCCGCTCATGACTCAGTCGGGTTCTAATAAAGACAGAGTTGTCTCGCGGGCCCAAAAACAGTTTTGATAAAAAAAGCAAGGGTAAAAGTATATTTTCCATTTAAAATTGTTACTTTTTGAAACACTTGTCCCAGGCCCATGAAGGCCTCAATTTGGGAGACCACAACCACTGCCTGGCTCCGACGCTCGTGACGATGGTAGTAGTTATTTTTTATGTGTGCATAGTAGCGTTTCTCTATTTCACTACTGTTCTTGTATTCAGTTCAGTCTCACTGTTGTAATATTAATTATTAAATTATTAAAAATATATAAAAAACAAAGTTATTGTATCATTGTTTACCAAACTAACCGACTATGCAATGGGGATTTGCAATGCGCTCAGAAAAAAAAGCCTCGAGTCGGCAAATTTCACTGCAAAATACACACCTTGGCTAAGTTTTATGATATATTGCAGTAATTTGGCTTTGTTGTGAACTTTAATATGAAACATGTCGCTATTTTTGACAGTTGCTTGTTTTTTACTGAAGCTTTTAACTTTTAACTATTTTTTCAATATAAACAAGTCGAGTTGTAAATTTCTATGAGTTCTATGAGTAGCATGAGTCGCAGTGTTGTTTGATATGACTGTCAGTCAGTGTTCACATTTATTATATTTTTGTGCTTTTCTTCTTTGTTCACAATTCTCTTCCGTTAACGTCTAGTGCCTTTATTGGATAATCATTACCGGTTAGCCAGTCGCAGTCCTATCGTGACAGCCAATATTTTAGTCATTTTTTCGTTTTTTCGCAGTTGGTTCCCGGTAAACTAATTTCATCGATACGCTATAGCGTTCACTCACTTAATCGACACAATTACTAGCCCGTATTGCGCCTACACACCGTTGCCATAGCCAGGATTTCTTTTCGGCACGGCATTACAAGAAAATTTTTTAGACTCTGGGATCCAGGAGCACATTCGGAATCCTGCAAATATGCATTTTTCCCCTTTCCAAAAACTGCTACAGGGGGTTTATCCTCCTTAACTTTGTGTTGTCTTTTAATTTGGAATCAGGGGCGTAGCTGTAGCGGGAGGGGACTTTAAATCTTCCCGTTTGTGATTTTAGTCCGGGAGATTTCAGGACGTTTCTGTAGGTCATATCAGAAACTACCTTCGAGAGCTTTATCGGACGTAAGCCTCAGTGCCACGTTGCGATCTTCTGGCTACGCCTTTGCCCATAAGTCACTTTGATTGGCTAGATGTCTCTAAGAGTATTTTACTTAATAGATTCCAGTTAATATGACTTGCTGAATAGTTCCATGTTTGCTTGCGTGTCAAAATATGCAATAGCAATTTGTGAATCGTGCTTTTGCTTCACGCATTACGTTTACTCATCGGGCTGGGGGGGGCAGCAAAAAATTTTCAACGTTGCTTGTAAGTCAACGGAAACTCTTGTATGTCCCTTAAATTTTTACCCCTACTAAAGGTGAGATGCCTACGCCGCTACGGGGCGTGTTACAGACGCGTCTTTGTAAAAGAAAACTGCATGGGAAATTTCAGAATACTTTTTAGATTCCAATTAGTCTGAGAGCATGCTGCATTTATTAATAGCGTTGTGGTTTAATTTTGAAATTTTAACGGGGTAAAGTGAAAAATTTGAGACATTAAATGTACATTATTTCTCCTGCTCAACAATGTTGTTGTGTCGGTCAATGTTGCCTGCGTGTAGTAGTACACAGAGTCCATCTCCGTGACAAATGCGCAAATTCTAGTGACATGTAACAGGGACGCTGTTATTTCATTTTAGAGAGGCATAGGTTTCAATTTTTTTTTGGAATTCTGAGCTTAGCAGGTTATTCTAAAGCGTACAAAAATTTGTATTTCTTCATCTCCAAAACTTCGGGGAGAAATCAATATGCTATGTTTTACCATGTACATACCCTTCATTAATATGCAGATTGATGGTGAGAATTTACAACACGAAACTTGTAGCTCTTCAGCACTGCAGTCGCGGCATTTGTCAAAATTTCACAAACGAATGTTTTCAAATTTAGAGCTTGAAAAAGATGGATTTAATAGTTTATAAATTGTGTCACTTTTACAACAGTTAATTCGTGTTCGAAAAATTTTTCAAATTCTTACTTTACACGCCGGGAGGGCTGTATTTAATGTCATAGAAGCAGAGCCAGCGAATGCGTTTTCAGTACTACTCACCAGCGAGGTCACGGAACGTTTAACCTACGGTATTAACCTATGGTAGTATTAATAAGACAGTCCTTGGCTGGAGGAAATGTACAAGATCCCAGTACTTAATACGAGACACAGCAGATTATTGTTTAAATTTTTGTGACCAATTAAAGTTCGTGGATTCAATTCCTATGGACTTCTTAACGGTATTGCCTCATTCTTTAAGTTATTTTATTCATTGGATTGGCGAATTTTGTGCCAAAAAACAAAATTCTTTCGCATCGTTGAAATTAAATGTCTCAAATTGCTGGTAAATATGTCAAAATATACATCAAACAAATAAAACAATATTAATATATGTGTAAACAATATTCGCTCTTGTTTTTGGAGTTTTTTTGCAATCGTATACCAGACAAGCAATAGATGACTTTGACAAATCCTCCAGTTTCGCATTTTGCGCGTTATTTGTATTGTTTTTCGAGCTGAAACTGACCATTCCTGTTTTGTATCTTAAACTGTCATTCAGGCTTCAACCAGGAATTGTTGCTTGCGGAAACAAAGAGGTTTATAGAGAGGTAAGACGAATATTCTTAAGATAGAATTGTTCAGTGCAGTCAACCGAATTTTTGGACAGAAGGGATGCGAAGACGTCTGTTAAAGAAGCGGAGTCCTTTCGCGCAGCATAGTTCCAAACCTGTTGCCATTTCTTTAAAATGACACACTTTAACCAGACTTCTATATTAACGAAATTTTCAAAATTTTTGGCTGTATATACAGAACAGAATTTTCGGCTGTATATACAGAAATGCTTAAAAATATGACGACAGCATTGCGACCTCAGTCAAACGTAATTTAATACGACGAACTCTGAAAGAATTTAAAATTATTCCGCTTTGCTAAAACCAGATTAAGTTTTATTTTTAAATTTGACAAATTTAAAGCAGAAAATCTGTCATTTGTATTTTAACGCAATCATCCTGATATGGTACGCATGATATTGAATCGGCGGCGTCTCCAGGCCAATATGTAGGGGTATAGAATTTCAGTTGGGCTCAATACAACATCATGCAAAATTCGTTGATCTTTAAGATGCAAATTATTCTAAAACTTGTTTCAGGTGCGTTTTTTCTTGTCTCGCCAGAATTTTCTAGACTCACAAGGGGATTTCACACAGTTTACAAGCGGGGCTAAAACTTTTCTAGGGAAGAGAACACTTTGGATTAAGGTCGTATGCGTCCATTTTATATGAACCCCTTCGTCAAAGTTTGACTCATTTACGCCGCGTATAAAAGGTATATTTGATATAATACAAATAGGTGAGGGTGCTGGGGATTTGATTATGAAATTTTCAGACGATGTTTGGCGTTGCTCTGGAGAGATTCCTTTTGCGCAATAAATACACAGTTGATTTTATATTTCTGTGGCGACGACCTAAATTTGAATATGTGGTTTTTTGAATGTTTATTACTTTTGTTTGAAACTTATTTTATTGACGGCATTGTTTGACGGTTTACTATTATAAGTCTGTGGTGATGTTATAAACGATTCGAGACGAGGTTTAACACACAGACAATATTATTGATAGACGGATACATTTCATGAATGTCTACGAGCTTATTTATGCAAGCGGAGGGAATGCGGCAGGCCAGTAGCCAGCTTATCGGACTAGGAAAGCTAAAAAAATTTCAGGAGGCGAATACAAGGGCTTTCGTTGACTTACAAGCAGGGTTGAAAATTTTCTAAGGGGCCATAATTTTTTGAGTAGGCGGTTGGTTAGGGGCGAGCATTGCGAACATATTGACTTCCGAAAGATATGTATAGGCAAGACAAAGTCAATCATACAGGCTATATAATGACCAGTTAAACCTTTGGGTCCTCTCGCGAAATGAAATCCTGGCTAAGCCCTGCAGAATGTGGGTTACAAGTTTTCGTGCGACTTACGACAGGCTGTAACACCGATTGCAGTAACAGAGCCGTAAGTGGCAGTACGGGAAGGAATCGTGTTGCAGAATGTGGGTTACAAGCTTTCGTGCGACTTACGACAGGCTGTATCACCGATTGCAGTAACAGAGCCGTAAGTGGCAGTACGGGAAGGAATCGTGTTGCAGAATGTGGGTTACAAGTTTTCGTGCGACTTACGACAGGCTGTAACACCGATTGCAGTAACAGAGCCGTAAGTGGCAGTACGGGAAGGAATCGTGTTGCAGAACGTGGGTTACAAGCTTTTGTGCGACTTACGACAGGCTGTAACACCGATTGCAGTAACAGAGCCGTAAGTGGCAGTACGGGAAGGAATCGTGTTGCAGAATGTGGGTTACAAGCTTTCGTGCGACTTACGACAGGCTGTAACACCGATTGCAGTAACAGAGCCGTAAGTGGCAGTACGGGAAGGAATCGTGTTATAGTTTTTTCGCCCTGTAGGACGGGATCCAGAACAATATCCAAAAACCTGTTAAAATATATATTCTTGTCTTGCCAGACATTTGAGGGTTCGATATATGAGCTCTTCTATTTGCGACAAGCAATTAAAATTTAAGTTCTCAAAGGGTTGAACAGAATTCTAGGGAGGAACCTATGAGCAATTTTTGTTTAGTGTCCATCCAGCCATGACTTTAGTATTCTGCACTGCAAATAAATATGTAAGGTTTGCTAAAGATAAACAGTGGGGATGTTCAAAAAAGGTAACAGTTTAAGTATATGATCCACAAAGCTTCTTATCTTAACACAGCAGTTTTAGACCAAATACTACGTCAAAAAGCATAATGTTCAATTTAACAGCGAAAATGGGATATAATCAGTGGTCAATGAAAGCTTCAAAAAAATTTTTTTAACCAAAATATTGCGTTGACAACGCAAAAATATTGCAATTTGCATTTGTAGGTTTTTAAACAATTTATTCATATTCCTCGCGCCTAAAAACCCTTTAGTGCTGATATTATATTGCTTTTTACCGTAATAATTAGTGAAATTGTAAAAAGTCCTAATTTAGGCTTATAAACTATGCTAATATGCAAATTATCTATTAGGTAACTGCTCACTTATAGGTTTTTGAGGTTTGTAAACAGTCTATGCATGTTCCTCGCACCCAAAAACCCTTCAATGTTAAAATTAGATAGCTTCTAACTGTAATAATTAGTGAAATATTGTAGAAAGTTCTAATTTAGGCGTAATTAATTATGTAAATTAGCATGTAGCTAATAAACGGCTCAAAATTTTAAAACCCCAATGCGTGATTAACACCCCAGGCTAATTGGCTTTCAAACCAAAAAAGTTTATCAAAATCGGTTCAGCCGTTCCTGAGATTCTTTTCGGACGGGCAGACGGACAGACGGACATCCACCTTTCGACCCCCGAGTACAAAACATAAAACGCTTCGCGAAACTCCGAGCTTCGCTCGGAGTTTCGCTTCGCTTAATAACCGTTGACTAAATCACTAAGTTACTCAGTATAACCTATACTTGGGTTTCTTATGCTCTCCTCAGGATGTGAAACAGGAGGTTTGTTTATTTTGAAAATAACTTTTTAGGACGCATTAAACGTTTGTCTATTTAGTTAAAACCTTATCTGTCATTATATATCAGCTATGTAATTTCTGAACCACGACCTGAAAAATATTTGCTGTTTAAACAAACGTTAAATATGGCTGACGAAAAAATCTAACTCGTTTTAGGCGTAATTAATTATGTAAATTAGCATGTAGCTAATAAACGGCTCAAAATTTTAAAACCCCAATGCGTGATTAACACCCCAGGCTAATTGGCTTTCAAACCAAAAAAGTTTATCAAAATCGGTTCAGCCGTTCCTGAGATTCTTTTCGGACGGACAGACGGACGGACGGACATCCACCTTTCGAACCCCAAGTACAAAAAGTAAAACGCTTCGCGAAACTCCGAGCTTCATGCTCGAAGTTTCGCTTCGCTCAATAATTTATCTTTTTAAGTGACATCTTAACGAGGAAGTCCAGGTACGATTCAGGCTAAAAACCAAATTTTATGGTTCGAAAAAGTTAAGTTGGAAAATTTGTTTAACAATTTCAGACCGATAGAGGGCTCCTTGTGTTACCAAGTAGAAAATCCGATAAACCCCTGCGCACAAAATCACAAACTTCAAGTTGACTTCCAACCTATGTTCTTGTTTCTGGCAAATAGTCATTTGACGATATCGCAGATTCTGCGTTGTCTCAATTTAGAGATTACATTTTAAGTTGTCACGCCCTAATTCAGTGCTAAGTAGTCGGAGAAATTTTGATTATAATTGTTTACATTTCAGAGTTCAAAAATTCATGTCAACGCTTGTAGAAATGTATCCTATTTTAAGTAGGATTATCTTTGTATTAAATCTATTTCAATTACAGTCGAAACGCGCACTCAAATAGGTTCTCGTTTGCAGATGCGGATACTGAAATTTGTGACTGAGGAAACCTTGCGAAACATATTAGTGAAAAAACTCGCCAGCGAGGAGGCAAGCGCAATTTTAATGCTAAATCCAAAACTTTGGTTTATATTCCTTTTGGGGCCATGCCTATGATCTTGATTCCCCCGCTTGAGTCCGTCAGCAGTCATTCGTATTGTTGTATTCAATATTAAAAATAAAATTGTGTAGAAATGAAGTTGGACTATTATAATAGACATTATAATTATAGTTTAATCCTACATCTATTATTCAGGCCAGTACTCATTTCATTTCAAGCTACAATTTTCAATGTTTGCAATTAGGGAAACGTGGAATTATTCATATATATAATTGTTTTGCTCACACCTTATCTAAGATATCACTTAAAATTATTGCTAAACCAATTAAAATAGGTGAATTTAGTTTGAAATTTTTCGTTGGTAATATGATGTTATTGTTTTCATAATAAAGCCATATACTTATTTAAAATGGAATATCCAAGGGACCTTTTTAGACTTTGTGCCAGCATAGAACAAACAAGTTTGTTGTAATCCCAAAATTTAGTCGAGACCATGACCTTCTAGATCTTCGAAACAAACTGAATTTTAGGTTTAATGTGCCCGGATAAAATGCGTTCATATTTTTGCCAAGTGGGTTTTGAATCAGGTATCAATGCTTGAAGATGTGACATTCACTTCAGACTCGAGCGTCAAATTCCTATAGCTAACCGGTGACAGAAAACGCTTCTTAAACGAAATTATAGCTCTTCGAATATTACGTTAACTAGAATGTGAGAAGAAATTGAAAATATTCATGTTGGAAAGTCGAAAATGACACCACCATTAAATTATCACCTATTCTAACTTTCTCATGAAAGTGGACTCGTAGCCGTTGTGGAAGACGGCAAATATACTTAGCTCCTTCCCCCCAAATATTTGCCTTTTCTAGAAAATTTGCAACCTCGAATGTAAGTCGTTTAAAATCCATTGTAATGCCCTTTGCGATAATTTTTAGTCGTTCTAGAGAAATATAATGGCTAATGTCCTACTTGAAACCTTTTGCTAATAAGCTTTGTTGCACGAAATTGCTCGTTTTACAAGACTAATTTATTAGTTCAATCTCTCCATGAAACCGCGATATAAAGATTATTAGGTACGTGAGTCATATGCCAGCAAAATAAATTATATAGACGTACTCGGTGGCGAATCGTAGAATAGACATGATTTTGACATTCAAACGAATATTTTTTGCTGAATATATGACAATTCTAGCATAGTAACAGGATAAGAACGTCTGCTCTGTTATTGTACGGGGCTGTAAATTAATGAAAAAGTTAGCGGTTTGATTGCACTGCAACAATTTACGTCGGAATTATGACTAATTTTTATTAGCTGACATTTCCGGTAAGGAAGATTAGTTCGACTCATTAAAATATATATTATAACCCGCCGAGCATTCCAAAGTTTGAATCGCAATGTTTGCACGAGAATTACCGGCCTGACGCGTTGAACTGAATTCAAATTCACCTATCAGGTACCGGATGTGAAGATTACTGAAGTCAATGGAACCATTAAATTTTAGTAAAAACGCTTAAAATAAAAACTAGGAAAATTTGGCTTAATTACTACTAATGTTGATAAAAAAATTTGCGGGCAACGCATACTTTACGTCGGCCAATGTCTTAATATCCCTTTTCAAACCTAGAAAGCCTCACTAACCATGTCCCGGTTTGGGTCATTTAATTCGGCAAAGTATTTTGTTTCTTTAACTTATTTTTTATAAATTTCAGAATTTTCAACTTAATTAAATGGAATTTCCATTCAATATAATAATATAATTGCAATCTCAAGTGTATATATCTGAAGCATCATGTTATAAGCAGACCGTAGTTAAATTTATTAAAAAAACTTTAATTGCAACTCCGGTCAATCTGATTACTGGCAAAGTGTGCTCAAGAAACAATTTTTATAACCCAAACTGGTTGAATAGACTCTAATGTCAGTGCTATCTCCTGCAATGCCAACGGCAACCTCGATGTTGTCCCGTTTCGAGCGTATTATTTACCGTCCAAAGAAAAGTCCTTCGCCTACCGAGCGAACTCCTGAGCTTACCAAATCAACCGGCCAAAATATTGTCAACGGAGAAAATAGAACGCCTGCGAGAAGTCTGAGCTCAAACTTGAAACATAAAACAAGGGAGCAACCAACGTTTAATTCAACTGAACGACTCAATAACGCAGTTGAAAGTAGTTGCCGAAAACTTGGAAGCCAAACAAGACGACATAGCGATAAAGCAACAAGTTCAACAGGCGGCAGTGGAAGATGCTCAAGAAACGGAGGGGTTCACTGCCAACATTGCCCTGTGAATCGACGAAATAATAGCGGAAGTAGTAGTAGCAGTAATAAAGAAAATTCACAACGATCCGAAGAATCGACAGTCGGGGAACGTGTGGTTTCTGCAAGATGCCATCGAATAAATCGACACGTTACCATCGATTGTGTACCTAGCGATGACGTATTGTGTGGCATCGAGATTAGCCCTTGCAAAAAGACTGGCGGAACAGAGCACGGAAACTGCGACGAAAAATGTTTTAAGCGAAAACAAAAGCATGAGCAGTACGTCACGCAAATTTCGTGCTCAAGGTCGAGTTCTAAAGGATCACCGCCTACCGGCAGCATTAGGGGGCTGGAAACGCCTTCAGGAGACTCGTCGAACTGCGGAACTGCAGTCCAGTTGGCCACAACGAAAGCGTTGATCCCAAGATGTACGCTGACGTATTTTCCGATACGTGGTCGCGCTGAACCGATTCGACTTATTCTTGCGTATGTTGGTGTAGCGTTTGATGATGTACGGCTGTCACAATCCCAGTGGCAAGAGCTTAGAACAGGTAACAATTATTGAGTTAAAAAGTTTTAAATTGTTTTAAAACAAGTATTAGCTATGTAATGTAATATTATAGTTGTTAACAAAGCTTTAATCCGAAAGTATTGCTAAAATCTTTTGTTTAGACTTGCTTTGCAGACCCAATTGTCAATAGTCTTGGATTTAAACTGGCATGATTTAGTTAAAAAGCTTCAACCGATTTTAGAACAACTATTAGTATGTAAGATACAACCTTATTGCTTAGTTAGTTAGTCCAAGATATGTTTGCAGTTTAGTTTTTGGTTAGATTTGCCTCGCAAAATTGATTTTAATTAGTTTTGTATTAATATTGTTGCACCTTATTTTATAAATCGGGAGTATAGCGAGCGAGAAACCAAACGCAATTTTAGTAGTAAATACTGACAAGGAATATTTTATTTGTGTTGGGGGGCGTAGGTCTGAGTGCTTGAATCAATCAGTGTGAAACCAATAGTTTCCAAGATATTTCTCAAAACTTGCTTTATAGCTCGGAATCACTTGATATTTAGGCTCAGCCAGATGGAGGCAGGGGGCCCAGCTCACTGAAAATTTTTGGCCTCTTAAAAATTAGTTCGATTGCAAGTAATGTAAAATTCCCACTTGCGCCTTCCAAACATTTCGTTCTCCTAGCATGTTCAGGGCTGGTGATACTTGAACCAGATCCCAAACAAAGGTTTGCTTTTCTGTATATCGACATCAAATGAAAAAATCTTTATGTTTATATTGTTTTGTTTATTTCAGACACACAGTTCTCACAACTTCCGATTCTGGAATACGGTGATAAAACATTGACTCAATCAAATACGATTGCAAGATTTCTTGGAGAAGAGTTTGGTGAGTAATTTAGTTTTGCTTTGGGAGCATTTTCATTGAAAGATGCGACCGTCTCACACTCGGAGTTTGCATTTAGCTTCTCGCTCATTTCGCTCGTGAGCTTTTTTCTCTATTATATATTGCGCGGCCCTCTCATTCGTAGTTGCTCGTTTCACCACTTGAACTGAGTATCTATTACGAATTGGTGATAGGTGGTACACACATTTGAGAATACGGACTTATATTCATGACATCACGAGCCGAAACTGACAATCATTTATAATCTGAGTTTTGCATGCGTACCAAAAGCGAAACAATGGCATTTTATTTATGTTTCAGGATTAAACGAAACTGATAATTGGAATGCGGCAATACTGGATTCGCTAGTTGAGTCGATCAATGAAGTGTTCGGGTGCTTATATGTGGTACTTCGAGAAAAACATGCGGAACATGCGGTACGTTTGGCAACACGGCAAATTTTGCCAAAATGTAATCGGACAAATTGTAATTTGGGATTTTTAAAGCGTCGGACACGCAATGATTTACTTAAAATTATATTTTTATACCCAATGTTCAGAGCTAAATTTGTTCTATTTTAGTTGCCGATTGGATCTTTTATCCGAAAATTCATTATATGATCGACTAAGTATAGACCAAGATTTTTCAGCAGGGGTGTAACCATTATTTCAGTTCGTAAAGATGTATAAGAAAATTAATGAAATCTGTTAAAAGTGCGGTTTTGTGTATCTCTAGAAGTATAGGGAGGGGTTTCTTATGATGTTTTTATGCGTCCTCGGTAAATTGGCAATTCAATCGTTTGCTATTTCCGCAGGTATCATGCAGAATTACACAAGCATCGTATCAGCTTAGATGTCAGAACTCTGAGTGGGCGCCATTGCAAGTTGAATTATTACTTGCATGATCTTAAATTGGCAACAACTAATGAATGTTTTTTGTCTAAAGAGACAGATACAGGAAGCCATTTCCTCTTGAGTTGCAAGACGTATTCGGCTTTACGGGAAACTGTTTTTGAGGCGACGTATCTTCACCAGAATAGGGCTTCGCAGCTGGATATTAGGAAAATTGTTCGCTTCTTAGTAGATTCTAAACAAGAACTTTAAGTCTGCGCTGCAGTAGGAAACTGCTGATGGTGTGATGGGCCCTTTTACAGTCTGCACATTTTACATGCCATCTTCTCTTTTCCTATCTATCTAAATCTAAAACATAGCTCAATAGTGAATATGTTTACCGTCAAAGCTTTATCTTTACCGTTTTTGTTGTTCAGGGTGATCTGTTACGCAAAGTGCGTCGTGAAAGCATTAAACCAAAGTTACTTGTGTACGAAACATTCCTTGAACAAAGCACGTCGGGATATTTTGGAACACATAACGTAAGCATAAATTTCAATATTATTGAAACGATGAGGCAATCGCTTTCGGTAAAAATAAACAGCGGTAAAATATTTGTTACGAGCGGCGTCAAAAATGCGAGCCAAAATGAGGCAAACCTGCTTTTAAGCTATGGTTCAACGCGGTAAAAACGTAGTACTTTGTGAAACGAGTAAGTAAATATAATGTGACCGTAAATCTGAATGTAACCCGTATATTTTATCTATACTATGGTATGATGCTTTGAAAATTCTTATTATAGATCACATGTGCTGGACATTATGCTTCATTGTGCGTTGTACTCCGAGTTGGAAGCGGAGCGGGAAAACCCGCCCCGGCCCCACCTAAAATGCTGCCCCACCCTGCGGGGCAGCCACTCAATTTTTTGCCCCGCGCCGCCCCACGGCCCACTGTACTAATAGTATTTTATGTAAAGAGCAGCGCTATACTTTTTGACTAATTTGACGCTGTCCAACGCTCAGTGGAGTGCCACATTTGGCGAGCGACGCATTTATAAATTGGCTTATTGTGTCGTTTATCACCAGGTGGTACAAGAGTCTCATTATCCATTCGGCGCTTGACAACACCGTAAACTAATTTAGAAATGCATTGCCACTACAGTCATCTATAGCGCCACTCTAAAATGGCTAACGTCGTTGCTTTAAAAATTCTTATTTCAGATAACATGGGCGGATTTTGTGCTCTACTGTGGTTTCTCAGGCCTTCAAGAATGGGCTCGTGTTCAACTGAAGCGTTTTCCGTGTATTTATCGGTTTTACACGCGCATGAAATCGTTGCCTGCAGTTGCAAACTGGAACGCCACCCATTGCAATGTACCGTACAGTTTAGTAAAACCGCCAGATTCTGGTTCAGTTCATTATCATCAGTCTAAGTCAAACAAAGATGCTTCTTCGACTGCTAAGTCTGATATTTGCATGAAAAGTTTTGTTTAACAACAACATTTTGAAGTCAGTCAAAACAATGGCTGGGTTTCTGAAATATTACTCATGTATTTACTAAGTTATACTTAAGTAATTACTTAACTCGCCGGCTTATGGAAATACTTAATTTATCGAGCAAAAACAACGAAACGCCAAATGTCAGCCATTGTCATAAACGAGAAAGTAATAGTTTTGCTTTATATTAATAAGGCAGCATGAATCTACAGTGTCAATTACACTAAGATTTAATGTGCTAGAACTGTTAATACCTAACTTAAGCGCGGTTTTTAAAACGACAAAATGGTTAAGTAATTACATAGCACATGCGTAAGTACTTTGTCGTACTTAAGTAGGGTTTCAGTAACTCAGCCAACAAGAGCTATTTACGGTCAGGCGTTGAGCCTTATTTATTTCGTTTGCTCAATTTCTAAGTAACAAGTTTCCGACCATTGATGCAGTGTTCGCCGCTTTACGTCAGTTGAGTAAAATTAAACTCAATAAATTTATATGAATTTGAAAAAAAAGCGACATTTTTACTCTATACATGTCTTAGCAGCCCAGGTTTAAAGTATCGGGACATATTTGCCATAGTCCATAAATGCGAAAACACTGGACTTGTAAACGAAAGACTAAATTATTGAACGTCTGATTATATTCTGTTACTTTTCATTTACCGACTGAAAAATGAAGGAGCTGCGATGGTTTTTTAAATTTGAGGGATATAAATTTAAGTTTATTATTTCGTTGACTTTGAATTAGTGATCAACCATTTATCGTGAGATATGTTATCCGTCTTGTTGCTTTATTTCAGTTTACTGATGATTAAACATGACGTGTATTTTGTTATTGATGCAACTTTTTTTATTTGTTCATACATTTTTAATTAAATACTTGTAAATATTTGAAAAATGAAGCTTTTTGTGGCATCTTCTAAAAGCGAGTTTGAGGATGCGTGTAATCCGGTGTGCCAGCGGATTTTCGTTTTTGACTTGGTGCTAACATAAATCGTCGAACAACGCCATTTATACTGCCCTTCTTGTGAATAAAATGGTTTCTTTGTAATTTGCAACAAATGACCATCACTAAGGTTTAGAATCTTGTATAATTTTTCGGTCACTGACAATGAAACAATTACGAAATACAATAGGAAAAGGCAATAAGACACGAGCCTGTCAAATTTTCATTCTGGGCGTATTTTATGCTTGAGCGTTTTAAAGCCTGTACATACATATCATATTGTATTGTTTAAATGGCTCATAATTCCGAGTATCATTTGGGTCTGTTTTTTTTATTTCGAAATGTGATGACGCAATAGATGTCACAACGTCGGCTCAATCGATATTCGAAATATGAATTTGCGAAACTTGAAACCAGGGACGTAGCCAGAGGTGGAACGCACGGTTCAGGCTGTCAAATTTTATTATAACCCCAAAGTTCCCATGGAACCCCAGTGAAAGTTCCCTGAAATCGGTCACGAATTACGAAGGCTTGGTGTATGGGTGCCTTTCCTTAAAATACGATCGTTGCTGTCACCCTTTAAATATGGCAGCCGTATTTTGCCGATATGTTTAGTTCGTATTAATACAGAATTAGCCAATTAAAGTTTGTCCCTTCTAAAACTGGTTTGCCCCCACCCCTGAAATTCCATCTAGCAACGTTCCTGTTTGAAACAATGTTCTGTTACGTGTTATTATGCCTATTTTTTCAACTATTGCAATAGTTGTTTGAAGTAAAATGTCTAAAAAAATACTGGATATTAAAACACGAACGAAATACATCTAATTTAGAAACACAGAGTATAATATATAATACACAACGAGGAAGTTTGGCAACAAACGATCAGTTTGTGTATTTGACGAATACTAGCGCTATATGGCTCTTGTTTACTCTAAGCGCCTAGTGACGCTGTGTCGTAGTCTTCCAGCGTCCCTGTGACTTATTATCTTCCAGGGTCCCCGAAGTTTTAGACTTTTATTGTAACGCTGGATCATGTTAACTCGAAGGAAATTTCCCAATGTTCCTGTGTTGTAGTCCTCCAGCGTCCCAGTGACCTTTAGACTTCCCATGTCCCAATATGCCGGCGGGAATTACCCTTTAATTAACACTGACGATTAGGCGTAGGAATATGGGCCTATGTATAGAACAGGGAAGGAACGTTTTTCTCGGCCCTGTTCTATACATGGGCCGGATTATGCTTAGGTTCGCCTATTAAAGTAACATCGAACCATTCGGTAAAAGTCAGTGCTAGTATGATCCAAATTGTGGCCAATGTTACTTTAAGGGGCGTAACAATACATTAAGCGTATTCCTAAACCTAAGCCTTGCAAAAATGAGTTCCTAAGCCTAAGATTATGCCTAAGCCTAAGCAAAAAAATGTAATCTAAACTATAAACCTACACTTTTGTAGACTCACCAGAAACCTGGACGCCCCTTAAAGTAACATAGGCCCAAATTGTTAAGGTTGAACAAACCACACTCTCTGTAGCTTACAGAGCAAGCGTTTATCTCAACCTTTGCAATTATTAATGTTATTTGAAAAAATACAGATATTTGCGCTAAAAATATTTGAATCTTCATTACTGTAAAATTTCAAAACATTAATTAGTTTTATTTTCAAATTCCGTTTGTTGTAACGCATCCAGAGTTTTAGTTCCAACCAACGAAGTCAATCCCGAAACTGCGTGCCGTTTTTTGTAATCTAAAATATAAACATTCGACAATAAACAATATGAAAACAGCGGATTCACACTGAGTATGCAACGGAGTGTGATTGAAGGTTGGGAGAAATACTTGAGTCGGAGCCGGAGGTGAAGCAAAATTAACGTAGTTAAAATATTTAAATTTGCTAAATTACAAAGATGTAACATTTGTGACACGTTGTCACAAACCAGCTCATTATAAGCTTTTTGAGAAATCTCGGCGACTATATCTGTCTATTTTCTACTTAGGCCGGAACCAGCGTGATAGAACAAGAACCCCGATTGTGCTTTGATTTAAAACCAATATTCGAACTGTTTGTGCTAAGATTTGCAAAAATTTGCTTGTCTTTAGCAATCAACCTCTTGTTTCTTAAATCAATTAAAAGAAAGGTGCTTCACCGCAATTCTCAATGGCTTCATCGTACGGTTTAAACTCATATGTTTATTAATTATAATACATTTTACCACCACCCCCTGCTCCAAGAAGACGTGTCAATCCATTGGTGAAATTTGCAGTAGTGGTTTGAAAATCAAATTTTTGTTCGCGTTGTGATTTTTCAGTTTGTTTCACTGTCTGAAACAAGACTGCTAAAATGAAGAAAATGGGCCCGTGTTACCTTTAGGGCCGCCCCGGTTTGTGGAGGGTCTGTAAAAGAGTAGGCTTACATGCTAGACTACATTTTCTTTCGTGGGCTTAGGCTGAGTCTTAGGCTTAAGAATACGCCTTTTCAACGCTTAGGCTTATAAAGCTTAGGCTTATGAATACGCTTAATCTACTGTTACGGATTTAAAAGTAACATTGGCCAGAAAATGTATGTTGGTAACCGCCACGATTGGCTACATTAAAGTTGGAATTATAAACACAAAACATTCGACATATATGGAAACTGCATAATAGATGTTCTTATTGCAAGCATATATTATATACATATACTTGCTCATATAACTACGAATATGAGTCTCGCCCAAACAATGGCCGAGTCCCGTCAGCTTGATAGGATCTCCTTTACACAATGCCGTTATAGACCGGGGCAGATCGTTGTTTTGGTGGTACTTGTATCGAGTAACTTTAGTCTTTAAACTATTTTTCTGTTTATGCTTAGTTACTAATGGCAGCTCGTAATTTTCACCTAGATATTTCTTCTAAACTTAAAATGAAAATTGCAGAAACATTGAAATCCTTCGAAAATTTTTGTTCGCAGAACAACTGCAACTGGAGGACGATTAAAACTGGTTTCAGTCAGCCAATTACTAATCGAAATGTTAGAATAAACGTAAATTTCAATGTACAAATTTGGCTCCGGAAACGACTGTAAAAGTATACACGTCTTACGGTTCGCCGCTTTTTGCTGACATCCACTAGTTTTCTGAGAACACAAAGTATAAAAAAAGTGCCTGCGATTGTTCCAAATATTGCCAATACAATAATTTTAACGCTGGTTGCTGCTGATGCTTCGACAAGCGTTACTCGACCTGCCAATTTGAATTGGCCAGACTTTCGTGCGAGACTGAAAAAATCGTATTGATTGCTTAAATTTCTTATGAAATCGCGGATTGGGGCAGTGTATGGGACAGGGCCGGCCGTAACAGTACTATATAAGCATATTCCGAAGCCGAAGCCTGAGACTAGGCCTAAGCCTAAGCTTTAGCCTTAACCTTCGAGTAAGAATGAGAAGCCTAAGTCTTCACAAAAAAAGTTAGTTTTAAGCCTACTTTATTAAAGTCCCGCAGAAAAACGCTCCGCGCCTAATATCTATATACTACATTTGTAGAAGGCTGACTGCCCTGTCACCTCGCTCCTTGTTGAATACAATTTCGCTAGCCCTGTTACAGTCGAAAACAGTGCAAAAGGGCATAATGTGTGCAGCGGAGACAGGATTTTAAGCATCGCAAGCTTGCGATCCTGGCATTTGCTGACCTCCAAGCACCTGCAATTGCAATTAAATTCGGATTAATTTGGGGCACCACCGTTTTCATACCCGAGTTCCTAATACTGGCCGCGGTTTTCATGCATTGCATGAGCTATGTTTTGTCCGTAAAAGTATGATACTAACACATACGCAAGTGAATGATGCCAACGTAACGTTTAAAGTAGAAGGTCTTTGCAATGCAATTTTTGAATTGAATAACACGTGAATGTTTTGTGCATACAGCTGTAGCAGGGTTGGAACCGGTCCGGAACAAGGACCGCGGGCCATGACCCGGTTTCAACCATGGGCTATAGGATATATCACTGCTAATTTTAGGTTCTGAAACAGTGGAGTAGACCGCCAGCAAATACGAATATAAATTTTTTGAGAATCATGTTTTAGAATGCACAAAGTTATTTTTCTACAACTTAAGCCCCGTTCAGGCGTGCAAGTTTTTGCAGCGAGAACTCGCAGCTGCAACATGTATGAAATACTTGCAGCGGCAAGTATTTTCAAAGGAACATTGCGAGTGACCAATCAAACTGCAGGTGCAAGAAATTCAAGCGAGAAGCAACTGTGTTCACTGGTGCGAATTAAATAAAATAGCATGAATTCCAGTAAATAATTTGCAGCTGCAAGAACTTCAAAGTTGCATTGTGACCAAACTTGCACGTGCAAATTGCAGATGCAAGTTCTCGCTGCAAAGGCTCGTACGTGTAAACGATATTTCAAGTTATGTCGGAAGTGTACAAGGGCCAGGTTTGACACTCGCAATGTAAACTATCTAAGAAACTCATACTGAAATGTTACGAACCGTGTTCCACATTTGAATTCGCCACGCGTCTGTTTGGTTGCCTTCCTGATATGAACATCTCCATTTTCAGCGACGTACACGTTTTGAAATTCAGAAGCGTGAAATGATTCAATATACATGTTTCCTTTCATCCAATGAATTTGATTCGCTTGTTTTGAACGTAAACTTGGACAAATTAGCTTGTACGTTTTATCCTAAAAGATAAAGATTTAGCAGGATTTTAGGGACATTACAATATTTCAAAAATTGTGATTGTGGATTGAACCTCAAGAGTGCATGATACTTTTTAACAAATGTATGCAACTGAGCACATTCTATGTAGAAATGAATGTATCTAGTGCGCGTTCCGTGTTTCGTCATTCCCACTGATTTAGGGGGGAACTTTGCACCAATATTTTGAATTTTAACTAAAGCCGCTCCGATTTACATTCTTACATCCTATAGTACTGTGTGTATTATGTGGTTTAAGTGGTGAGATCTCCCACAAGAAGGGGTCGGGCTAAAATTTCTTCGCGTGATTTCGTCTGCTTTGATTCAAAAAACTTTTTCCAAATTTTACAGTCGTTCGGTTCTGTCAGTGAGTGTTTTATAGTTCCGTTCGCAGATTTTTTTCTGATATCTATACATAAATTTGACAAATAGCTAATATCTGCTAAAACAAGGGGTGGCCGAATATTATCCGAAACATATGTATTATAACACAAACCTAAGTATAAGCTTAATAGACAGGAGCCTGAGTTTACAGCAAACGTTAGCTATTATGGACTTTAGTAGTCATTCAACCTTGTGTCGGTGGTATTTTGCTTCCAAATCGAAAACCTCGTCTCGAATACGAAACCAAAACACGAAAATATTCGAATAAAATTTTCAAAGCTAAAACGACAGCATCGACAAACGTTTTACTGGTCATAATCATGGCAAAGGTTCAAAAATCAAAACAGCTTTCAATTTTAAATTCACACGGCTTTTTTCTGTTCAGTTCAGCGACGCACACACCCGAAATCTGCTTATTTGTCAGTTGTTTGTAGGCTTTCGTCAAACCTTTAGTTGGTTTTGTTCGTTCCGCCTCATCGCTTAATGCATCAAAATCTTGATTCTGATTTAATAGTTTTGCCTGTCGCTTACAAGCTTGTAATTCTTCTGTAAAATTGAAAATCATTTAGTTTACGTTTGACAATAACTTGGTATGAATCAATTGTTAGAAGTGGGACAGCCTGTGCTTGCTCGCCGCTGCCTAGCTCCCACGAGCTGTTGCTTAAGCTCTCCTATAAAGTACCCAACGCAAATTTGTGCCCTATCTGGGTCACAAGCGAACGGAAAGAAGAAAATAGAAGAACAATAAATTTAGACAATCATTATCTAACAAACCAATTTCGACTTGCTTTATAGGTGAAAACGCATTACTAAACCAACAAAAATCTATCTCCTTTTTACGCCATTTGAGGTGGCTCTGGACTATGAGACAGCCATATTCCCATGTGTTGCCATACCACATGAACCACATGCTCCATATTCATCAGTGCCGAACAGTTCTCCGAGACGGTCAGGCGCAGAATCCGGCCAATTAAAGTCATTTTAATACGAACAACGCGCAACTATTTTCATCGCGCATTGCGGTGTAATTGAATAAAGTTGCAGCGGCGAATTTTTAGAGATAGGAAATGCGTCCAACCTTCCAGCCTGCCATATTGCACATTGCCATTGCACAATGCACATTCAGACTAAAAAATGTTTATAGTCTTTTTAGCCCTTTCTCACATGAATATTTTCTGCTTCCCCTGGACCTACTTTTATGCTCAAGATTCGAACTCCAGTGACTGGAGTGGGAGGCGTATTCCATCACCACTGAGCTATCGAGGCTTTGACGCTGGAGACCAAAAGGGCTGTCACGTCTTTGTGGTGATTTGGTATTATGTATACCTGTTGCTATTGTTAAACACGGTGCGATATATCCTATTTTAACGTATATACACTGCG